>JAPKLW010000020.1:417320-480559 GCA_026898455.1 Plectranthus barbatus | reverse complement strand
AAGTAAGCTACTGGGAAAGGAAACCTTAGACAGATTTCCCAACAATTAGTAAGGAATGAATACACACTCAACCCACAATCATCAAAGTGCACTAATCCCGGAACGCACAATATCGAGATCCGATCGTATAAGAATAATCAATTTACTTTCCTTTCAGGATTTACGGTCACCACCATTTTACCTGAGCTCACAAACATAAGGTAGCTAGCCTTTTACACAATTAATAAGAGTAGCTCAAGAACTATATGTACATGGTTCTTGTCTCATTAATTACTCTTTGTTGTTAGCAGTCAACAGAGGACAGATATAATAGCACAAAACCTTTGCATAGCAATCAGTTTAAAACAAAGTATTTTCACACGTTTTGAAAATAAAAACACGTTTTCATTTTATACTAAAATAGTTTCCACCTGGTGTTAGGCTTCATGAGTTAGATGCTTCCCCGTTACACGTGAAAATTGAGCTCGACCTCCTTAACATTTATCCTCCTACAACGAACGCGATATAATCCAATTGGGATGGACGATCTAAGACAGACATTAAATCTTAATCATCTCTAAGTAACACTTCACCAACCAATCTCATGCTAGAACTTCACATGCTTCAAAATCCAAATTCAAATGAATCAACTCAAATTCTAAGGTTCGATATTATAAACAAACACCCTTTCATACTCATTTCATGCTTCTCTAATCATATATTAAACTCATAAATCGACTATGACTCGAAACAGATCAAGATCGAACAAATAAACCAAGTTTCTCCCCTCTGAACAGCCTTGTCGATCGACAGAACTCCCTGTCGATCGATAGGAAAGCAGTCGACACAAAACAGGTAAGTCGACACAGCTTTCCAGTCATTCTCCCTCTGTCGAACGTCTGTCGATCGACACACACCCTGTCGATCGACAGGTGTGTGTCGATCTGCTCCTGCGTCGAGCATGCCTCCATGTCGATCGACACTCAACCTGTCGATCGACACGGGTCATCTTCTCCAATTCCTTGCGCGGGCTGCCCCTTCAACCTCCGATAACTTCCGATCTAGCCCCTCAAACCAACATGCAAACATATATACGAGGTCCTAGACTCACTAAGAACACGAAGACATGTTTAAAAGCTCGAAAATACAACGAAAAAGAAAATGGGCGAAGCTCACCAAAAATGGGAAGAGACGGCGGCAGCGGCGCGTTTTCGGTGACAAAACTCACGCTGCGGGGTGTCAAACATTCAATCGAGATCTAAAGTTGAAAACACAACTCAACTAAATTCCGGCGAAGTGACTTCTCTCTACGATATCTCCCTCAATACTCGATGCCACGACCTCTACTTTAGCTCTTTAGAAAGCTTGAAGGACGATCTACGTGATGGTGGTGGTGGCTCGGCCGGAGATGGTCTGAGATGGCCGGAATGTCACCGGAAAGGTGGCGGTTGGGAAGGGTTTTGGGGTGGGGTTGACGGGTGAGAGGGAGAGGGAGAGATGAATGAATTTCTTTTCTTTTCCTATTTTTGTGTGATAATTCCAATATTATCTCCCACCATGTGTCACTCCAAAATCATGCATAATGCCACATAACCACCACCCCCCCACCTCCTCCATGCATATCTTTCACATATTCCACTTAAGTCCCTTTTTTTTGTTTCTTAATTTGCACAATATATATATATATATATATATATATATATATATATATATATATATATATCCATGTACATTTTTAATTCCTTAAAATCTTGGACATTTGCAACTCTTTCCACGAGTCTCGAAAAATTACTCCGTTTGATTCATGTTCACCCTTATTTTGTTCCGAGCATTTCCTTAGCTCGAATCAGGAAATCGATTTTTCAGACTTGAATTGCAAATTTTTATCGAACTCGAGCTAAAATAAATAAATTATTGCACAAATTTAGGAGAAAATTATTTTATTACCATAATTAAGCAATTAACTAGCTTAATTAATCTCGGGGTATTACAAGATCTGAGGAATGAGGAGAAAATTTTGCTTCTCAACCGGGCAAGGAATCCGAAGGGAATCTTCACTAGATATTCGGATTGGAGTTGGAATACAGATCAGAAGATCAGATCAGGAGGATCGTGTTCTTTCTTTTCTCCCTCTTGTTTTTCGAAAATTACATCTTAATGTTCATAGATTTAATTTCTTTCATATGTTAGGAATAAATCTTTGTGCGCGGGAAAAGAGATCAAGATCAAATCTCTGCGCACTCGTTCTTCAGGTTTCTACAATTCAGGTATTCCGCATAAACCCCCTTATACATAATCAATAGGAGCATGCTAGGATTATCATAGGCATAGTAATTTATTTTGATATTCCAATTAATGATCTCGGCTAACGGATTTAGTGATTTAGTTTACGAATCCCTTCAGTGGTTCATAAGACTACCTAAGTTTGTTCCTTTTGGACCAAATCTATTTGATTACGGTTTAGTTTTGTTATTTTTGTCCTTGACAGGTAAAATGAATATCTTGAAACTTTCACCATACAGCGTGGAGAAATTCGCAACATGAAATAAGAGATCTCTGATCTAATTAAAAAAACTCCAATTTTGAGATGATAGATGTACTGGAGATCGGATCTATCCGAATTATAAAGGTCAGCAGCGCTCTCTCGATTTTTTATTTTTATTTTTAGGATGCTGAAGGAGAAAATGAAGATGTATATATTTTCAAAAATAAGTGTATGGACATGGTTTAATTAAGATTGTATTTTAGATATCATTCACCGACTTTGTCCAACTTTCATTGAACTATATAGCTTGTCATTACCATCTCATTTTACTAATGAAGTACAATACCTCGGAAAATTAAATAAAGAACCGGCCACAGTATCGCAATTTTAGACAAAAACTTAGCTTCATACACTAATAAAAATGGCTGGTTTTATTGCCAACCAAGAAAGAGAATACTTGTATTAAATTTCTTGGGGGCTTCCCCTACGGAAAACACCCTCCAAAAATAGGTGTATGCCGCTTGAATTGCAGCAAGCACACCGCATTCTTTAGTAAAAGGCGTCTCTCCTTGCCGCTTGAATTGCAGCAAGCACAAGCACTCTGAATCTGCCCATAACTCCATCATTTTTCCTGCATTTGGGTATCGGTTTTCCCATTTTCCATCAGCTGAATCCAAGAAACCGATCGCCGTCTCTCCTTCTCATCTGCTTCTCCTCTGTCTCTTCATTCCAGGGAATCTGTATTCTCGGATACTACGCAATATATCATAAACCCAATGCGTGCTCCCTTTCAGCATTGATTATCCGAAGGAGAAGAGGAAGTTCTTGGTGATGGTGGTGAGTTGCATTAAATTTTAGCATAACAAAAATTTAGGAAATTGAATAAGACTAAATAAATATTTAATTCATTTACATTCTCAGTCCCTCCTATACTTTTTTTTTCTATATTTTCAACCTATTTTTATCCCTCACAACTTTAAAATGAATAGAATAATCCATAAAAATATCGAATGAGTGCGCTATCAAAATTAAAAAATATTCCTGTTAGGGGGGCTGGAGCCCCTCTACTCTATACTTAGATCACCAATGGTTCCCGGCAGAGTAAAACAGCATAAGAACCAGATTGTTGATGCAGTTATTATTGCAAGATTTCTTGAGTCTGCATTGGTGGTGCCTATTTATAAATTTTCTGCAGTTGGGCAGACCAAAGGTTAGTTTCTGCGCATTTTTTATGCTTAGTTGCATGATATATATTATTGAGCTTTTCTTAAGATGCAAATTTTAGGTGTTTTGAGATAATTAAGTAATTAAATTGGAGAGTTTGGCAATATTTCTGAAGTGATGATAACTCTATTGAAAAATGCCAGCAACATCAGATATATTATATGTGAATGTTACTGAATTGGAAACATCTTATTGAAGTACGTTACTTCGGGTGTTAACCAACCTCATAAATGGTACTCCCTCTAATCTATTGAAGTAGTCCTATTTTCCTTTTTTTTTTGTCTCGTACAATTGTTTCATTTTCCTAAATTTACAAATTTTTTCACACTCACCAATAAAATATTAATTTTACTATACTCACAATCCTTAATTCTCGTGCCGAAAAAAAATGAGACTACTTCACCGGAATGGAGGGAGTATATATTTATTTTATGGAGAATTGTTGATTCAGAATTTCAACGATAGTTTAATTATCGATTCAGAACCCAAAAGATAATTTCTTAATCCAGGACCCGAAAGATCAAACAATTCTAAATCCATGACCTGATATTAAGCTCTTGAATTGAGAATTGTATGATCTTTCGGGTCCTTAATCGAGAATTTTTGTGATTTTTCAAGTCGTTGAATTGAGAATTAATCTTTTGAGTTCTAAATTAATAAATAAACTGTCTTTCGAGAGTCGAATTGATAAAAGTCCTTATTTTAATTTAGAAACGTTTCAATGCTTACGGTAGAAAAGTTTTAATGTGTCACAGTTGATGTGTGAATACATTAAAAGTGATAATAATTAGAATTGACCCTCCCACAAATGCTATATTGTTAAATCATCGGGTGGATACATCAACACGTATTTTTGTTACTTATGCAAAATATTTAAATTTATCATTTACTTTGGATGAGATAATAAATCTATTCCAGATTTTCGAATTTAAAAAGAAAAAAAATTTAAGTTTAAATATTTTTCATCGATTAGAATTTACTCACTGAAAATCCTATGTGGACATAAATTGTTCATGTCATCCTACAACTTAATTTAAAATAAACTTCATGTAAATTAAATAAATTTTATGTCAATTATTTATTATCTGTATAATAGGAGAATAATTGCAAAAATTATTTACCCTATTCTTATGATATTTTTATCAAACATAAATAATCGTTCTCCTAACAAGAGTTTAGTTATATATCCGAAATGTAATAAATTTTGCTTAGAAATATATATAATTTATTATTCTTAAAAATGCTAAATATTAAAAATTTATTGTTCAAATTAACTAATAATCTATTTAACCATCCCTTTATCTATTGTACTATGATGAATAATTGATCAACTCTCACATAATATTTTCTATTCTGCATTATCTATTTAATACTTAAGATTGTGTAACGAGAAATAAACTCATACATGAAAATAAATACTTGCACTAAACTTTATATATTAAAAGGAGTTTTTTTTGTCGGGAATATAGAGATTTAGGAAAACATCAAAATACAAGTGCAACAATTACATGATTAAATTATATTTAGAATATTATTCTAAAATCTTTTACTTTTGATAAAAGAAACTCCTGAGTTTTTATGGAAACATAGAGAAAGTAAAGAAATAATCTACATGGAGTTTATTTAATTTAAATAGTATTTATTTTAAATTAAATTGTGATTACATGGAATGTTTGTGTCATGTAGGATTTTTGACATGTCAGTTTTGATTGGTGGGATAATATTTAATATTTAAATTATAAGTATAATAGTAAAAAATCTAAGATAAATTTGAAAAATCATTCAAAATTTATAATAAATTAAAATATTTTCATTACTTATTTTTTAATAATAAAATAATTATTTTTTCTTTATTTTTCCCCTAACTATTTTCACACCATTTTGATGGTCATTCTGTTCCTATATTTATGTAGGACGTCTTGGTCCCAAAACCAAATGTTTGATTAAACGAGATTTACAAACTTGCACTTTTTTAAATTGGTTGTTTTTGAACTAGTTGGGTTATGAAAATTGGTGAGTTTAGCGATGAGTTGAATTTAGTTAATATTCATGTATTCTCTAACACTTTGAGAGTATTAGGTTTTAAATCCAATTAAAAAAAAAAAAAAGCTATGAAAGTGCACAAGGATAAAGGTTTGGACTTCAATTGTCCTACGTCATCTCTTTATACTCGTAGTCTGGAAAATAACTAAGTTACATGTTACAAAGATGTCGAACGGTCTGTAGCTTGCTGGTAGATGCCCGCGTCTGCCAGTCCACAAGTGCACCCGAAGAGTTCTTCAAACACCTTCACTTCTTCGGGTCTGGAGTGTGACCACACCACTCAGCCTCCAGCTAATCGTTGGGACTTTGACTTCTTGTCGGGAACTTGTTGATTGTGGTATACACCCGTAATAGTTAGTTGTTAGAGAAGCAGTGACTCCAAGATGGTTTCTTACTTAGTCAGTACGAAGACCAAGAAAACTCTTGCTAGATGCAAAGAGTCTCGTGTCCAAGAACTGCCACTTGGAAAGCTGGTAAAACAGCCTGAAAGCTTTAATTGCTAAAGTACGAAGTTTTGCAATGTTTCGGTAGCTTTCGTATGATTCGTTAAGTTAGTAGCCTTTTCACTTGAGCTCTTTCTCTATTTATAGGCGAAGTCCAGAAGGTTTGAATTGTATCCGTTAGAGACAACCATCCAATCAGAGTGTTTCTTATTCCTGATTTGATGCGTCCTTTGATGACAGTGGCAGGTGGACTTGCAAGCTTTTGTCAGAACGACTTTCAACCAGTTTGAGGATTCTTTTGCTGGTTGATTCCTTGAACAAACAAACTTTAAGGGATCCATAGACTTTAAATTCTCCATACTTAAACTTTGGGATCGAAAAGTATGTGTCTGAATTATTCTCCTTGTCTCTATTTGCGATTTTAGGAGTCGCACTTGCTAGTGACACTTTGCTGGTAAGCTTATTGCTCGTGAATATCAATTGATGATGATGTGTTAGTCAGTTTCTTCAAATTGTATAGCTTGTGCTGGACATTTCCGCCAGCAAACTCCAAATTGCTTCTTTGTTAGTTGCCAGTTTCTTGAATTTCCAGCTGGTAGTCAGTTTTTCCAAACTTTCTCGATCACTCCGATTACAACTCGATAATTTCTAAATAGGACATTACAAGTTCGGACTAATCTAAACTAGAGAAACACTAGATAGTGGTGTTTGACACATCAAACATGCAAATAAGGTTAGAATCACACAATAATTTCTAACAATTTCCCCCTTTTTGATGTTGTCAAAACCACTCTAAGCTGGCAAAAGAATTACCAGTCTTCGAGTTTACAAAGTATCACAACTAGACTACACTAACACTCAGGAAACATTAATCCTTAACACTTAGCCTACCCTAAAATGATCTTCCTCCTAAATGGGAGAGATGTTGCTCAATCAATGACCATGCGACGAAAATATTGTTGATGAACACTCAATTTGTGTATTTATTGCTATGAATTTGTTGGATATTTGCTTTGGATTGGATCGTTCTGTGATATTTCGGTACTTGATTTGTATTTTCTATGAAATGTTACGTTTGGTCTAATTTTGAGCTATATGTGCAGGATTCACCTGCAATCCAGTTGTTTAGAAAATCTAACAAAGTGTTAAAGTGTCATATGGTATTAGTATGCATCGGGAAGAGGACAAAGCAAGAAAAGATCGAGAAAAATTGCAGAAAGCACATAACAACAGAAACGGCAAACCAGATTACGAACTCGGCGAGCAAACACGTTGCCGAGTTCGTAAAAATTATATTTTGCTCTCGTGACGAACTCGACAACCGATTTTCACAAATGGCGATTGTCATTCTTGCTTTACGAGTCGTCGATCGTTTTTTAAAGGCCGAATTTTGATGTGTTTTACATATTTTTTTGGATTTGTACTAGCTAGATATATATAGGGTTCCAGAGTTATTTCAGAGGGATCGATTATTATTTTTATGAGTTTTATTTTGGAGAAACGGAGAACCCAACAGAGAATACAAAGTACGGAGGCTTGAAGATTCAGAATTGAAGACCACGATTTTGGGTTCTATGTTTTCTATGCTTTTCTGTATTTCTTTTTCTTTGTTGATGGAATTTAGCATGTTTGGCTAAATATCCATTGGATTCTAGGGTTTGAACATGTGATGAATTTTATGCAGCTGTTTATTTAATTCAATTTTCCTTTTCCTTTTGCATTCTGGTTATCTCGGGTTTTAATTATTTGCTTGATATTGACCATTGATGGTAAATTGATTGATATTTCTTGAACTGAGAGGTCTAGGTTTATCAATAGGTTGCAGGATAATTTGATTCAATTAATTAGATATCGGAGATGAATTAAATTGATTGAAGGGTTTTAAAATCTGAGGTTTTTATTCGTGAGTAAAATTCTTTCTGCGCATCGGAGAGGAGTCATTAGGAGTTTTATTTTCATGTTACGGTATAGATCTCAGGAGAGTCGTCTGATAACATATTTTTTATTAACTCATGTGTTGGAAATTAAATTGAAATTGGATTGAATGAATACTTTGCACACTTGTTCATTATAGTGGATAATTCTGGAATCCTGTTTCTTTCATATTTTCTAAATTACTCACTTATTTACCTTTATATTATTTATTTTCAATATTGCCTAGTTTAATAATCAAAACTCTTTATTTAAGTCTCTAGATAGTAGTGAGATATATGTGTTAGAGTGCTCGATTATATTTCGAGCATATAAGCCTTGTGTTCGATATTTTTATTACTTGCCATTTACAGTGGTCTGTACAATTGTAGAATAACGTGTTGCGAAACATGCTATCAAGTTTTTTGGCACTGTTGTTGGGGATTGCAAAGATTTATAATTAAAATTATTTATTATATAAAACTACTAATCTAGAATTTCTTTTACGCATATTTCATCTTTTATTTTCTTTGTTGTTCATTTTTGGTGTTCTTTTTCAGGTAGTACATATTCCAGGTTATGTATCATTTTGACTCCTCTTTTGGTGTGTCTGATTCTTTAGATTATGGTGTTCAAAACCCTGTTTATTCTTGTGATGATCTATATGATATTTGTGATGAGTTGCTAGATTCTGTTCTAGTCTAAGATAGTGCAAATGAGAAGAACAAGGTGGCGAATTTGAATTTTCTGAAGTTTAGTAGTATGAAGAAGACGAGGGAGCCCGTAAGAAGAGTCTCATGGAGGAGATGAAAAAGGAGCCACCAGTTCTGGACTTGAAGTCGTTGTCGGATCATTTACGGTATGTGTACCTAAGGATTAATGAAACATGTCCTGTAATTGTCTTTGCAACTCTTTTTTCTGTTCAATTAGAGAGGTTTTTGAGAGTGTTGAGGGACCACCAGTCTGCTACTGGGTGGTCTTTATCTGACATGTATTAATCCTTCTATCGGTATGCACACGATCTTATTTGAGGATAGCTCTAGATGTGAGGATAGATCAAATTATAAAGTCTTGTATAGGTTTTATCGAGTTACAATAGGAGATAGATATCTCATAAGTTTAGATCTCAAAGCCAGCGGTAACAACTTTACTGAAGTGTTTGGGAACAGGCAAGTTGTTAGCAGCAAAAATTAGCAACCAATTTCCAGAGCCAAAATGAAGAAACTGGCAAGACAAATTCACAAGAGACAAATAGAATGTGCCGGCCGTAAGATTTCAAAGAACAGACTTGAAGACTGAGGAATCAACAAGTCCGCATCATTTTAAGAGACACAAAAGTCCAAAAGTCAGGAATCTACAAGTCTGCATCATTTTAAGAGACACAAAAGTCCAAAAGTCTTAGGAATTACTCAGTTTGTATTCTTAAGATTGAGAAAGAGTTGTTTTGACACTAGCAAAAAAGGTGACCTACTAAAGTAATCCATATTGTACGGCAGCGCAAAAAAGTAAGGTGTTGCTATAGCTTCCCATTGAATGAATACAAATTGTCTCAAATGACTACATCTCCCTCCTCAGAAGGCCAGAGACTATAAATAGATGAGAAGGCACACAAAGATAAGGTTACCATAACTGACTCCATTAAAACCAACTACAAGAATTCTCTAACTTTCAAAGCTCTTAGCTCTAATAGCTTTTCGTGTCTTACAAATGAATCCTAGCATCATGCTAGAGTTCCTGCAGGAGTTATTGCTGTCCAAGTAAGAATTCGAGAAAGAGTTTCTCAATCCTTAAGAAACTCAGGCATTTACTCCTGTTGTATTTTGGGATTTGACATAGAGATTGAAAGAGAGAAAAGAATGGTTTTTACTGAATTTCTTGCTTGATACTTTACACTGTGATGATTACACGTTTAAACAGAAATGCTGAATTACAAATAAAGGAAATAACAATCTCTCTTGATTTGAATTGCTGATTTTACTGTTGATTGATTCCAATCTTGCTGATTCCTTATCCTAACCAAAAATAGATTCCAACACTCCCCCTCAAGTTAAGTGGCGGGGACTTCCGACACCTAACTTGACCAAAAAATCTGATAGGTTTTTTGAGTCGAGCGCTTTAGTGAGTATATCAGCAAGTTGTTTTTTTATGAGACAAACGGCAGCGCCACAATCCCTTGCTCAATTTTCTCTTTGATGAAATGTCTATCAACTTCAACATGTTTAGTTCTATCATGTTGCACTGGGTTTTCAGAGATGATTATTGCTGCCTTATTGTCACATAACATCCTGCAGGTTTTTCCTAAATGAAGATTAAGTTCTATCATTAGCTTTTGCAACCACATACTTCGGTAAGGCCACTCTTAATCCCTCGGAATTCTACCTCTGCACTGGACAATGCCAATACCATTAGCTTCTTGCTTCTCCAAGATACAAGATTTCCCCCAACCATAGCAAAGTATCCGGCCGTGGATTTTCTGTCCATAGGGTTTCCAGCCCAATCTGCATCAGTATAAGCCTGAATTTCTAGATCTCCTGTTTTCTTGAAGAGAGTTCCATAATCAAAGGTCCCCTTTATATATCTGATTATTCTAATAGCCGCCTCCATATGTTCCTACTGTGGTTGATGCATGAATTGACTGACCACACTCACTGCATAGGAGATGTCTGGTCTGGTATGGGAGAGATAAATAAGCTTTCCTATCAGTCATTGATACCTCCCTCGATTTACGTCTTCTCGTTCCTTTCTAATCTATAGTCTGTGATTTACGACAATGGGAGTATTTGCTGGTTTACAGTCCACCATCCCAGTCTCAGCAAGAAGGTCTAAAGTGTACTTCTTTTGATTGATAAAAATGCCACCTTTAGACCGTAAAATTTCAATTCCCAAAAAATATTTTAAATTTCCCAAATTCTTCATCTCGAAATGTTTGAACAAATTTTCTTTCAGCTCTTCAATTTCCTCCACATCATTTCTAGTCATAATCATGTCATCTACATAGATGATGAGACAAGTAAAAAGATTTTCCTTTCTCTTAATGAACAACGTGTGGTCTGAGTTGCTTTGGGAGTATCCGAGCCTTTTCATAACCATGGTGAATCTCCCAAACCAGGCTCTCGGAGACTATTTCAAACCATACAATGTTTTTCTCAACCTGCACACTTCACCCTTTCTAAACTCTTGTGCATAACCTGGCGGTGGCTCCATGTAAAACTTCTTCTTTCAACTCGCCATGGAGGATGTTGTTAATTACATCAAATTGATGTAGGGGCCAGTCTTTATTGACAGCCACAGACAAAAGAACTCGGACAGTGTTTAACTTCGCAACTGGGGAGAATGTTTCAGCATAGTCTATCCCATAGGTTTGAGTGTACCATTTGGCAACAAGACGGGTCTTATATCTCTCAATTGAGCCATCTGGTCTTCTTTTAATAGTAAATACCCACTTACAACCAATTGGTTTCTTCTCTGGCGGCAATTGACATTTCTCATACGTGTTGTTCCGAGCTAAGACTCCCATCTCTTTATCCATTGCCTGTTTTCGATTCTGGCTTTGAAGGGCAACCTCTTTTTAATGTGGAGTATCTTCCTCATACAATGTCTTTTCAAATTTCCTGGCACTGTTTGACAATTTTATCTTGGCGAGAGATCCGATAAAATACCGAGAGTTTTCATGCTGTTCAGGAGAATACCGTTGGGTCAGAACATCTCTATTAGCTCTAGGGTCAGGTGATGTTTCAGTTTCAGACTCAGAAATGAAGGACATCGGAGAGGAATCCATTGGAGATGTCACTGGTGATGAGTTGTAATCTACAACATCTGTAATCAGCTCAGGCGTAGAGGCAACTGTTATGTTGGCAGGCTGTGGATCATCATCTGTGAAGCTCGAATTCAGGAGCCAACTTAGTGAATCACATTTTTCTGGTATATCTGTACTCTCCCCTGATTGCTAAGTTGGCTGAAGAAAAATTCAGTTTCAAGGAAGGTACAATGAATGGTGGTAATTATTTGACGAGTTTTTGGATTATAGCATCGATATCCCTTTTGATTTACCCCATACCCTAGAAAGACACATTTTTCTGCACAAAGAGATAATTTTGACCTTTCATATTTTGGAATATGGACAAATACGGAACATCCAAAGATTTTGGGTTGAAGAGTGATAGGAGTTGGTATGTGAGTATATTTGACCAAGGTATCGAGAGGAATTTTACGGTGAAGGATTTTTGTTGGAAGCCGATTTAAGAGATAGATAGCGGTCGCAACAGCTTCAGGCCAGAAGGAGAGTGGAACTCGAGATTCTATCATCATTGCACGAGTCATCTCAAGAATGATGCGATTCTTTCGTTCCACAACTCCGTTTTGTTCAGGAGTGTAAGAACGGGATGTCTGATGGATTATTCCTTTTTAAATGCAAAACTTTTTCATGACATGATTAACAAATTCCCCCTCATTATCAGTTCTGAGTGTTTGTATAGGTTTACAATATTGTGTGTGGACCATAGTCTAAAAATGGGTAAATTTATCAATTACTTGAGATTTATTTTCTAAGAAGTAAACCCAAGTTACCCTCGTACAATCATCCACAAACAATAAGAAATATAAGAATTTATGACTATTGGATATGGGAGAAGATCCCCAGACATCAACATGAATAAGAGAGCACACAAAATCAACACGGGTATTATTGGAAGGAAAGGAATGTTTGTGGCTTTTGGCCAAAACACAAGTTTCACAAATACTGGAATTAAACTTAGCTAATTTAGGAAAAAGAATGGTTTTTTCTGAATTTCTTGCTTGATACTTTATACTGTGATGATTACACATTTAAATAGAAATGTTGAATTACAAAGAAAGGAAATAACAATCTCGCTTGATTTAAATTGTTGATTTTCCTGTTGATTGATTCCAATCTTGCTGATTCCTTGTCTTAACCAAAAATAGACTCCAACAACTCCAACCAACCATCTTCAATGTTCTGGCAAGAACTAAATAATCCAATCATTCCGACTGGTGGCTGCGTGACGTGTTCACACAGTAGCTGAGCGAACGAGTTCTTAGTGGACTAGGCGAGTGAGCATACAACCAGTGGATGGAAGAGCTGCCTGCGACTGTGATAGATCGTACTGTATCACCTTGTAACAAGTTCTAGTATATTCCAACTAGCACGGTTGAAGAGTGGACGTAAGACTTTAGACTCCAAACTACTACAAAAATTCTTGTCTCTTACCTGTTTTGCTTTTACTTGCCTTTTGAAACTCAATAACTTGCTAAGTTGTTGGTGTATATTCTCTTAAACTGGCTAAATAAAGACTAGAACACCATTAATAAGTTTTTCAATAACCAAAACTGAAGAAAATTAGTCGATGAGTAACACATTATTTTCCGTTGCGCACATAATCTTTGATTTGAGACCATCAATTACTAATTTCAATCACATATGAAACTCCAGTTTCATTTTGAGAGTATAGCTTAGTGAACATAAACTTTTATCCACTTTCAATTACGTAAAACATTGACACTTATATTCAAATGCAAAACAAATTTTATTTTTATGTAAGCTTATGTATAGTAAACAATATTACCTCCAATTATAACTTAAACTTTAAATGAATATAATTATTCTTGAGCTATTTGGATTTCGATTTGATAAAAATCAAGAAATATTTTAAATGAAGATTGTTTATTAAAAGAGAATTGTCGATCCAGGACCCAAAAGATAGTTAAATTGTCAATCCAGGACCCGAAAGATCAAACAATTCTCAATCCAGGACCTGATATTGAGGTCCTGGATTGAGAATTGTATAATCTTTCGGGTCCTGGATTGAGAATTTTTGTGATCTTTCAGGTCCTGAATCGATAAAACTCCATTAAATGATTCAAACTTGAAATTTAAAGTTTGATTCAAGAACAAACTTGTTAGCTAAAATAGTATGAAATATAAATCAATACCTCCGATTTAATCTAGTTTGATTGTAAATGAGTTAGCTGAGATAAAGCAATACCGATTCAATCTAGTTTTATCACAGCGGTTCCTTCAATATTGTTTTTCAGAATATATGACGAGAGCGTTAAATATGAAGCGCCCATGGCCTAATGGATAAGGCGCTTGACTTCTAATCAAGCGATTGTGGGTTCGAGTCCCACTGGGCGTGATTTTATTACTTCTTATCTACAGTTACTTAAAATAATTTTTTTTCCTGTTCAATATTAGATATTTGGATAAAAAAATGGGATAAGGAGGGTTGGGCTTGGCTTGAGACAATTTTTTACAGTCTCATTTTAAAAGTAATTTATGTAATTAAAGCAAAAAAAAAAAAAAAAACTCTTTTCAATAATTTTTCATTTTGATTTTAAATTGACATGTTTTGATAGTTCTTTCATACACATGAAAGCAAAAATAGGTGCTGCTTTTCTCAAAAAAAAAAAACTAGGTGCTGCTAGTCCGTTCTTAATCAAGACAAAAACACCAAATCGAAAAATGCATCAGGTAATCGATGGTCGAAAAAGTAAGGAGGGATGAGATAAGAGAGGGGAGGGATAAAATGGTGAAGAGACTTGACCGGAAATGAAAACTGACGACAGTAGCTAGGCTAGAGAGGGGAAAATAAACATAAAAAGTGCAGCATTTTTGCAGAGAGAAGAGGAAAATGCGTAGATTTGAGGATTTTTTTAGAGACATTTAAATTAATTCGAGGTTTTAATTTTACGCATATTGAAGCTGAACAATGATTGTTTTTCGGTGGAGTGATAATTATAGTTTTACTGTGTTTTTTATATTAATTTTTACAGATTACTTTTTATTTAGATCATTCGTTTTGGTTAAATATTGTCGTTTCCCTATTTTTAGAGGGTATTTATATATTATACTTTTCATATCACGTTTATGGATTTTTGTTTAGAAATAGTTACAAGAGAGCTAACTATGAAAAAGATAGAAATATGGAAAGGAGGAAGAATTTCACAGTCAAGATCGACTTGGCTAAAGCAATAAAGCAAAAGTAGACAGCCTTATAAAGATCAAATCGCCCACATTAAGACGAGCGTCTCAAAATTTCAAAGAATGTTAAATCAAATGACTTAACCGAAATTTCAACATAGACGATTGGGATGATTAATATTTGCAACACAATCACAATAAAGACACCCATAAGAAAGAGACAATTGTCAATTTCAAGATCATTGTCCCAAAAAAATAAAATAAAAAATAAGTTGGGCAATCGCCCAAGACATTATAAAAACATTTTGATTTTTAACTGTCAATTAAAATGCTTCATTTACATTATGCTTTGTTTTATCAATTCTCTAATTTATCACTGCATTATGAACAGTTGTTTTCTCAATTAGGTATGTTTTAATGATTGTCGAAATTAAAGAAATCCATTAGTATAGAGTTGATTGAAGTGGAATTGATCATACTTACAATGTAAATTTTGTATAGGTTCAAGAGTTGTACTCCCTCCGTCCCATCTCAATTGCCCTGTTACTAAAAAAAGTAATTTTTTTCACATTCAACAATAAAATATTAATTCCACTCAACTTATTCTACACTCACACTCCTTGGTTATTGTGCCCGGTCAACCCGAGACAATTAAGCCAGGACGGAAGGAGTAGTAGATTAGGTTTGCGGAGAATTGACAATTAAAGACTCGAAGAACTGAAGATAGAAAATCAAGTTAAGCTAACTTACAATAATGAGAAGTAGGGAATCACATCTGCAAAAAGATGACTAGTTGTGTGTGTGTGTATGTGAGAGTGAGAGAGAGTAGGAACTAGAGAAATTGTCAGTTGAGTATAAGTTCATCTAACAACTCATGTGTCATCTAATACTTCCAAAAGTCAGCTGAATCAAGGACGACTCTCTCCAGTTATCAAGAAAATAATTGAGACCAGACAGAAGAGGAAGAATTGAAGCGCTCAATCAATATTTAAATTATTCTTCATCGGATTAAATAGAGTTAAGGAAAGTTGATGAATGGTATTACCCGATAATTTAAAGAAAAATATTCGTTGACTGTTGGACAAAAGCTTGAAAATGCGGATAAAATCTGCAAATCTTACAACACCTGTACAACAATGGATACTGTGAAAGTAAGGGTCACATCACCCATCACTTAACGACTATAATTGAAATAAAACCTATAATTACCCCATAAAAAAGAGGAGTAAAAACAACCAAATGATTTAATAACCAATACTTTAGCATTCAAACAAATGAACCTTTTGCACTCTCACTCTCTTTAAAAGTTTTCTTAAGTTTTTTGTGTCATTTTCATCTGAGACCTATAGAGACCTTTATTGACCTCTATCAAGGTTTCGAGAGCTTCTCAGTTCATCTACGAAGAACATATCCGATCGATGTTTATATGGAAGAACATAAAACTCCAACTCGAAGTTGACGAACCCCAATTCATGAAGAGCGGTAAAATTTTAATAGTTGCACTGCCTGTGATCGAGGATAGCCAAGATCCTTCGTTAGAGAAAAATGAAAGTTTTAAACCATATTTAATTATCATGTACAACTAAAATTAGTGGATTCCGTTTGCTGAAAACAAAGAGTAGACATATGAAAATCTGGCTTCCGAACCACAATAAAATATCTTGCATTTTTATGCTTTCTTCAAAGCCTCATTTAATATTTGTTACAATTAATGTGATCCATATATTAAAAACAAAACATCATCTTCTTTTTGGAAATAATTTTGCAAAAATATTTTATAAATAAAGTAGTGCCCACCTTGTAGCTTAGGAAGTGGTCGCTCACTTTGTGCCAGTAGCTGATGCCTCTTTTCGACAACCACCAATACCTAAATTTATAACACTTAGTTACTAGGTTTGTTCATTCAAATTCATGCATGCCTTATAAAATAAACTAGTTTATTTAGCATGCTTCAAGTGGTTGTTCTACACTCAAGTTCAAAATGTGATCAATCATGCTCATTCATTATCATAAAACATGTAGACTTGCATTACTTGCATATTTCATGTCTTTCTTGTTGGTCCCCGATTAGAGTGTTTGTATATGCAGCAGAAGTATTATTAATGTCTTGCACTTATCTTGCTTAGGTCACGACTTAGCAAGTGTTTATCAAATGTGTTTAAGCTTGAGTTTTCGTTAGATTTATTGCAGATTATACTTCAACACTTGATGTGTTGAGTTTTAAAATACGCAATATACAACGTAACAAAATGAAGCAGTAAAGGAACCCGCTTTAATGGGCGAAAATCCCAACCCTTGGAACATACTACAGCCCCAGGTGGCGAAGAGTCGACATCGAGGTGCCAAACCTTCCCGTCGATGTGAGCTCTTGGGGAAGATCAGCCTGTTATCCCTAGAGTAACTTTTATCCGTTGAGCGACGACCCTTCCACTCGGCACCGTCGGATCACTAAGGCCGACTTTCGTCCCTGCTCGACGGGTGGGTCTTGCAGTCAAGCTCCCTTCTGCCTTTGCACTCGAGGGCATTTATAGTAGTTCGAACAAATGTTCTACGTCCACTCTTCACTCCTCTTGATTGAAAATTCACTATAGATTGATTACACGGTCAAACTTTATCTCTAACGTTGAGCAGCTCCTCCATCTAGTCATCGCGCACCTTCAAGCATCTTGGTCTTCAATCTGCACCTTTGATACTCCTTAGAGTGAGGACAAACCTCCCTTCTCCTTGGACATTGATCTGTGGGAGTTTTATAGTTCTTCCCATAACCTTTCCGTGTGTTGGCAGTAGCACGTGATAATAACTCTTGCAGATCAAGGAGACTGCTAGATTCTTTCTAGGATAGAAAGAATCCAAATGATAACCTAAGAAGAACCTTCAAAGTTCTCGAGCTTCAAGTATGAAAGCTTTTGCTAAGCTTCAATTAAAAACAAGCTTGAATATGAGTTCGCGTATGTATGAGAGTGTTAAGATCTCTTTTCTTTTCTTGTTGTAGAATCTTCGCGAACCTCTGAACCTCTTTTTGATGACACCTATTTATAAGTGAAGATTCAAACGACTGTTTGAATCTTATCCGTTAGACTCAGAGGGTTTGCTCGCCCATCTCTGTTCTTCCTTTTCTGGGAAGCGGAGAGACTCTTCAGGTCTCCCTCCTCTCTGATTGACTTTGGCCGTCTTTGTCAGAATGGATCTTTCAGTCTAAATCTGGAAACCTTCCTCGTGTCTGTTGATTATCCTCTACTCTGATTCGTTTGGTCTCCTTGTGATTTGGATCCTTCTAATTCACAATTTTGTATAGTGTGTTGATTATTGTTGTATGTCTGTTGGCAGTTGAAGGTCTATTGATATCTCAGCAGTCCGTTTACTTCAATCCTTAAACATTCTTCTAAGTATGTCCAGCATTCTTCGGAGTTTGCTAGCCTTTTTACTAGCGTCTTCAGCAATCTTCAATCCTGCAAATTCTTTTGGCATTCTTTTGTCTTCAGATGTGCTGACTCTTTCAGCATTCCTCGTTCTTCTATTCTAGTTCTATTACAACTCGAGTATTCCTATACAAGACTTTTACAATTTGATTCGACACTAAGTTGCTAGAAACTAGATTGACTTGAGCTTTGATGAACCAAAACTAATAAACATACAATATAGACCAAGGGATTATAATATTTTTAACAATATTCCTAACAATTTCCCCCTTTTTGGTGCGGTCAAAGCCACAAATATGAGCTTTAATAGTAACTGATCACGGGAAAGCTGATTACTGAGATTACAAAGTATTCCTATCAGATCTATTCTCAACATATCAACTCCCTTAAACTCAGTATGATTCCCAAATGTCCCCCTCGAAATTAAAAGGGTAAAGCTCGATTAAAAATTTTCTTTAGTTAAATGGCTTTCAAATTATCCATCAGATAAGCACATAACACATTCACACACAAATGTAGATCAACACACAGGAACATATCCATACACACTGAACAATCCAAACAATTTTTCTGATTACACTGGTTGTGTAAGTTCAGGTATGGTAGTTAATTCAGTGTTTTACAATGAGGTGTTGTCTTCAATCTAGGTTAGTTTCCATTAAAAAAATTCTCAATGAGACTTAGGAAACATTTTTACCCAAATTTTAAAAGCATTTTTACCGGAAGACTCGGGAGACTTGGAAGGGTTACTTCTTAGTTGTTGAGGAGTCTGAATCAACATCTCTGGCACTCGAGGAGCCGGTGGATTTCTATAGATTTCTGAGGGTCTTGGTTGTGACCTTCATGAATTTATCCACAAGAGCTTCTCTTTCTTCTCTTCTGATCCTCTCCTATTCTTCTTTCTTCATTTGTTCCTCATTCTCTTTCTCTGCTTGTTGTCTCCTTAATTCTTCTTTCTTTTGCCGTTTTGCTTCTTCTGCTAATCTCTTCTCTTCCCCCTCTATGATCGCAGCCTAAAGGTTAGTCGAGAAGATCTCAAAATTTTCTTGCAACGTTTGATGAAGTTCCTCCTTGGCCTCACCCACTTGGGTTTGCACTTCAGCTCGCACAGTCGGCACAACCTATTCTCCTATGCTCCTTGCAACCACAACATGGATGAATCTCTGGAGGTCCCTTTTATTGGTACTGAAGCTTAATGGCTCAATTGTCGAGACTGGGGGCTCCATGGATATGACCATCTGGTTGGAGGCGGTAGGGATGTTAGCGGTGATTGTCAGTGCCTGAGATGAAGTAGCATTCAGATCAACATCTTCTTTTGTGACCAGTTCGTCTTCCTGAACACAATCCTTTTCTTTAGCAACTGGAGATGGAGGCCTAAAGCTATCCACCCAATATGGGATATTAGCCAATTTTTTGAGTATCCGCTCCTTAAACTTCAGCTTTTTCTGATGATCCTCTGCTTTCTTCCGTGCGGCTTTCTCTTCTGCTATTCTGGCTTGCAATTCAGTAGCTACAGCCATCTGGCGTCTTGTTGCTGGGGATTTAAATTCTTGAGTGAATGGGGGCGAGTTGGCAATGGTGTACTCAAAGTTCGGGAGTGAGCAATCTCCAGTGATGGCTCTAAGTGCCTTGATCTTTTGCAGCCTGGCAGCTACTTGTTTCACAAAATCAGCCACTTGGATGTTTGATCCATCCAATCATCTGCCCATTCCTCTTCACTTCTCAAGTTGTTCAGACCCATCATTTCCATCATTATTGCTCGGTCTTCATAATGTAGTTCATAGGTGGCATAATCAATGAATCTCCACCTCTGGAACTCTATCTTTAGCCATTCAAGATCGGAAGACCCATTCATGAATTCAGCGACATAGGTGGTCTCAAGATCATCAGCAACCTGGGTTTCAATGAATACACAAATTTCCTTCGCCTATGTGATGAGGTCATCATTCTTCTCATCCTTCACAATGACTGGAGGGCACCATTTAGAAAATCTCTTTGCCTTGAACCTTCTGTCAGGTTGTCCTTCCATTGGTACTCTCAAAGTCTCTGCTCTGAAAATTGAGTTACCTTCGGCAAGCATTAAGACCCCTTCGACAGCTTCTGCACTTCCTATCATTTCCAGTTCATCTTCACTTGGGGTGTCACTAAATGAGATACCTGAGACTTCGGTAGAGGTAGGAATCAGAATTTTCCTCTGCCACAACATGTTGATGATCTTGTGCAACACAAAGGGATTTTCTGCTCCTACTTTCCATCCTGGAATAGTAGCTGGATCCAATCCCAAAGCTCGTAGACACTGTTCATTGTGTGCTTTCACGCTTGTACTAAGGTTTGCCAGCAGTCTTGTGCGGGTCTCAGCATCGAGTGAGGTATTGGCGTTATTCTCAATGGCTTCCTTCTCAGCATTCCCTTTCCCAGAAGCATCGCTGTTAGCTGTTGAGTCTGGTTGCTATCTAGCCATCTGTTGAGCTACCTTAGCAGTTGCTGTACCTTCATCTATCATCATTTCAAGGTCAGCATTCTCTTTCTCTGCTGCCTTTTCTTCTTTTTCTTTAGCTGGGATTCGACTCTCATCTTGCACCAAATCACTTTCTGTTAGAATCATAACAATCTGGCTTCCTCCTTGCACAACCAGTTTCTTATCCTCAATTTCCTTTTCAACAACACAACTGCTTCCACCTTGCGCAGTAGTCTGTTTCAAACCTTCTTTCACAATACTGCTACCTCTCGGCGTAGCAACTTGTTGAACAACTTTCCCATTGTTAATATCAACACCATCACTTCCCCCTTGCACAGTGACGGGCTGAATAGTCAAAGTTGTAGAGCTCCTTCCTTCTTGCGCAGGAGTCTGCTGCATCATTGATTCCTCGAATCTTCCTGGCACCACTTCTTGTAAATCCATGAATGCTCCTTTCCTTTGCCATTTGTCAAATTCTGCATCAGTCATGGCAACTGGATTAACAATCCTTTCTTCGACATTGCTGACCTTAGCTTTGCCTCTTGCAATTTGCGCCTTCGCAATATCCTTCTTGGTGATCCGTCCTGGTTGATCACTGGCTTGTATCTTGGCATTGCGCTTATCGTAAGCAAATTTGACGCACTTGAAATTGGCATCCCATTGCTCGAGAGTTATCTTCCACATTGATTTGTCGAATTCCTTCAGCTCACGCGCCTTTTTCAGAGCTTTCTCCTGTCGCCTCTTCTTCCATGCCTACTCCTCTCCAAAGAACTCTAGCTTTCACTTTATGTCCTTAGAGGCTAACTCGATAGGCACTGCATCTGTATCCTTGGCGATGTTTAGAATTGGTAGCGAGGTGTCGACTACCGGGACGGTGACCTGGACTGTTGATCATTGGAAGCGATCATTCTTCCCTCTTTTCTTAGCTTTATCTTCATAACCTGCTGGCTTGCTCTTCCTCTGTTGGGGGCTCTTCCGCGTGCGCTTTTTCTTCGCAATGGTTGGCATAGAGGGATCCAGCTGCGTGATACCTACCAGGCTTTCATATTCCTTGAACAGAGCATCCTAGTCTGCTTGCCTTTGTTCTTCTTCTATTTCCTCCTCAGTGAGTGGAATAGCAGTTGGCAGGATCGCACTTCCTTGGTAGGGTTCTTCTTCATCAGAATCCGGTTCTTCGGGATTGATATTGCTCTTCCCTCTTGGGATAAGTTGCTCTTTGATGTTATTTAGAGGCTATTGCTTATTGGTTGGGAGTATTTAGTCGGTGTGTAGCAGATCTTCACCGCGACAGCGTTTCCCTTGGGGTGTGATGCCCTCAAGAAAATGACTGATCTTGAGTCCAAAACCCACATCCCGGGTAAATGTATGCTCTATTTTGACGTTCTTCTTCTTGTAGACATGCGCCAACCACTTGGTGTAGATGAACTTCGCCCAATTTCCACGAACTTGATCATCAAACACCATCATCACAACAAACTTCTTGGCACTAAGTTCTGAAAGAGAACCAACCTTGCCTACTAAAATCCTTATCACAATTTATGCTAGGCTCTTCATGGGTTCTTCCAGTGATATTAGCGGTGCGGCCACTTTCCATGTTTCGGTGAAGGTATCCTTCTTCCACCTTTGCCATCGCTTTTGCATCTCTTCTTCATCATTGATTTTGTAGTTGGCTACATCTTCTCCTTCTGCTTGCAGGCCATACTTCTCTGCGAATACCTTTGGGCTCACTGTAATCTTCGTTCCCAAGACACTCATGGTGAAGAACTTTTCGCTCTTGTCAATCACTTTACGGGCAAAGAGTTCCGCAACTATGTATGGCTGGAACTTGAGGGGTTCTGCAAATAGGTATTTTAGAAGACCTTCTCAATCGATTTTGCCGATGAGTCTGTTGCAGTAGTGCTTTCTGAACAATAGATCGCAGAGTATCTTATCCTTCTTTACGTGAGCCGCCCTCTTCTATTCAAAGGTGAGTTCACCTGGTGCCTTCCCATGAGCAATGGCCACCAAGCGATAGTAAGAGATTGATTCATCAATCTGCTCCTTCTTGAATACACCTGTGAACGTTGGGTGAAATTGTTCAAGTTCTCCAGGTATGCATGATCTTCCGGAGGATTTGGCAGGGGGACTGGAACGGTTGGATGATTCCGTCATTGATATTTCTTTAGAAACTTAAAGAGATGTAGAGTGGAAGGAAAAATCGAAATCAGAAGTATTAGAAGCAATAGGGTTTAGAAATCCCAAACTAATATTCCTTTATATGATTGCTTGCAATCGGCTTTGTATGAGCGATTAGATCTTCCTTCTGATCTGGATGAATCGACTGTTGGGAAATAGGTGATGGTTCACCTTACGTCCCACGATGATGGAAGGTTATGCGTGCTGACGTTTCTTCTACTTATTTATCGCCGCTCTGTGCTGTATTCACCTTTTCAATTAATATAGACTCCACAGCAGCTCCGTCTATCCGATAATCCCGCCTTTCAAGAGATTTGAAATGATTATCTCTCTTTTGTTTGCTGGGCCGAATTCAGCATGCAAAAAGGCATTTTGCTGAGAGTATCCCATTCAACAATCAGTAGGCCCATGGTGAGAGCTTGGACTCAGCATACGATCATTTGATGATCCTTTGAGATTGCTGAATACTATAGATCACAGAGGTTTGCTGAGAGCTTGGACTCAACATCGAACTTATATTCTCCTGGGATCTTAGTATTCCTTTTGACCTATTATATTTGCCGAGAGCTTGGACTCAACATTTAACTCAATTCTCTTAAGGTCTTGCCATTCCGTAGACAATAGTCATCTGCTGAGAGCTTGGACTTAGCAGTCAATCTTGAATATGCTAAGATTTCATACTTAGCTATCTACGGATATCTATTGAGATCTTGGACTCAGCAGTCTTCGGGGTTCTACCGAGAGCTTGGACTCAGTGGACGAAACAGACTCTTAAAAATTTTCTTTTAAAGATCGAAGAGTCTCTTTACTGAGAGCTTGGACTCAGTAACCTCCTTCCGGTTTTGTCTGCTATGGCCGAATATAGCAAATAATATTACATTGCTGAGAGCTTGGACTCAACAATCTCTGGATTTCTGTTGAAGGCTTGAATTCAACAGTAATTTTAGACTCCTTTTTTAGATCCTTGAATCTTCTAAGTTCAAAGAGTCTTTACTGAGAGCTCGGACTCAGTAATCGTCAGGAATCTGCTGAGAGCTTGGACTCAGCAGTCAACAGAGAGTTTTTGCTAGATAAGAATCTATCATTTCAACCATCATGCACTTTGCTTCTGACTTAGTTTTTGGAGAGACACTTATGAATTTCCTATCTTCTCATTTTCCTTCACATCTTTGAATTTTTAACCAAGGAAAATCATAAGAATTTTAGATAGGATTCTATTTACACAAGGAGTGTAATGATCTAGCATTTTGTTTTAGGCATTTTTTATTTTTGAGACAACAGAGTATTGTCATCAAAACGAGCATATTCTTTTATTGATATAATTGATTTACAAGAGTTACACTTTGCAAAGTATAATACTACAAGTTACAATGATCAATTCTTCTTCAGACTACTCCAAATAACGCATTTGCTAGATCTGCTCCTTCTTGGTCTCCTCCCCGAGCTCATTGTTGCAAGTAACCCCACTTGCGCAGCACTGTCTTGTTGGCTGAGAAATGTCTGTTTGCAAGTTCGTCTTCTAGCTCCTCGAACTTGTATGTTGACATTTCTTCATCATCAACCTTCTCTCTCTCATGTGGACAATCCAGCACATATGAAGGAAATCCAAATCTAGTAGACCTACCCATATGCTCAGACCCGTGCTCTTGTCCAAATCTCTTATCAACACTTGGTGCTTATAGATGTTTCCTACTTTGTAGGATGGGTAACATATGCACCACCTGCATGCTTGAACTTAGCCATGGATGCTAAGCAGATGTATTTGAATCACATCTACTCCATCCACAAGCCTTTCCTCCATCTCTTCTTCGTCTCCATTTTCTGAAACTTTTGCTCCGGAAGAAGAGATTAGGAATTAGTGATTTGGGAACCCACACCCAAAGGTATTCCCAATCCTTGTGACTAAGGAATATCCATCTTTAGACCCACCTGAGAAGCTTATATCTCTCCAATGAGAAAGCTGCCATGGCCTGACAGAATGGACCGCCTATCTCCGTTCGATTCTAATATCAGAATTCCCATTATCAGCGGTGAACCAAGAATTGAGAGAATCTTCTTAGATATGATCTCTGTGAAGATTACGACTCTTCCTCAATTTGGAGATTACAAGTCACATTGCTCGAACCTATCTTGAAGGTATTTTAGTGAGATGGTAAAGGATGACATTTTGGATTTTCTCGAGCAACAGTGTTTAATCAAAGGGAATGAAAGGCATGTATCGGGTTTGGCTTTCAGAGGTTTGGCTAAAATTTCCTAAGCAAAAGTACCTCCCTTTAAATAGGCGTACCCGTCCTTAAGATTTGTTCGATCAACCAAATCATTTGCCTTCGGAACCGATGGTTTTGGCAAAACTTTACACATGACCATTTGAGACGCCATTTCCAGAACTGAATTGTCTCGGGCCTTGAGCAAAATCTTCTGTAGTGATAGCGAATATCAATCGTCACCTCATTAATTTACTCCATTAATGAAGTTTTGTAACTATTTTGTCGGTTAAAATATCCCGATTTTGATTCCCCACATCTGATCAATTTCCAAAGATTGATTCAGCAGTCTTCTCCATATGCTGTGAGCTGGGACACAACATTCTCTTATCTTGTCTGCTGAAAAAATAAAAACAATTTTCAGTAACTGGTTGTCGAATCTGCTGAGAGATGGGACTCAACAATCCGACTAAACTTTCAATAATTTGCTGAAGGGTGTGAGCTTGGACACACTCTTATTCCGCATCATCTCCAAAAATTCCAAGAAATCGAAGAAATCCTAGAAATCCAAGAAATTTAAGAACATAATGAGATCTTGGATTCATTCTTCCACAACCTCGTCTAATTCCAATAGACCAAGTTTAAGACGGAGCTCTCTAAATCTACTTTTTGCTAGAGGTTTGGTGAATATGCTTGCTAGCTGGTCTTCTGTCCAGATATAATCCACGGAGATATCCTTCTTTTCAATGTGGTCTTAGATGAAGTGATGTCTGATGTCAATGTGCTTTGTCCTTGAATGATGAACTAGGTTCTTTGTGATGCACATTGCACTGTTGTTGTCGCAATATATTGGAACACATCCGGTGCTAACTTCATAATCTTGAAGTTGTTGCTTGATCCACAACATCTGTGTACAACAGCTCGCAGCAGCCACATATTCAGCTTCTGTTGTGGACGTTGCTACGGAGTGTTGCTTTTTGTTGAACCGGCTTATCAACTTATGTCCAAGGAATTGGCACATCCCACTCGTACTCTTTCGATCAATTTAGCATCCTCCGAAGTCATAGTATGAGTATCCAATGAGTGTAAGATCATCTGCTCTTGGGTACCAAATTCCTAAGGATTCTTTCCCTTTCAGATATCTGACAATCCTTCACATGTATTCCTGTGCGATTTCTTCGGATTTGCTTGATATCTAGCACATACGCGTACATCATACGAAATGTGTGGCCTGCTGGCAGTTAGGTGTATAATAGAGGCAATAATACCTCTATATGTTGTTGGGTCCACGAATTCGCCTTCTTCGTCCATTGATATTTGACATGTTGTGGTCATGAGTATCCACAATGTCTATGTCTTTTCTTGAAAAATTTTGCTGATGAGATCCATTGTGTACTTCTTTTGGTGGATGAAGGTCCCATCGCTAGATTGTTGAACTTGTAGACCTAAGAAGTATGACATCTTCCCCATCATGCTTATCTGAAAGTTGGTCTGCATAAGCTGAGCAAATGTTTCACACGGGGTTAGATTCCTAGATCCAAATATAATGTCGTCCACATAGATTTGGATGAGTAGTATATCTCCAGCAGAAACTAAGATAGCATCTCGTACCAAGCTCTTGGGGCTTGCTTTAGACCATACAGAGCTTTCCTTAATTTGTAAACCTTGTTTCCGCGTTCAAATCCTGGAGGTTGCTCCACATAGACTTCCTCATTCAATTCACATTTAGGAACGCACTCTTGACGTCCATCTGAAAAATAGTGAAACCATGGTGAGCAACATATGCAAGGATTAACCTGATTGCTTCCAGCCGAGCTACTGGAGCAAATGTTTCATTGAAATCAATTCATTCGCATTGCGCATATCTTTTAGCTACAAGCCTTGCTTTGTTGCGAACGATGAGTCCATTTTTGTCACGCTAGTTCTTGAATACCCATTTGGTGCGTATCATCGGTTGATGTGTTAGTCGATCTACGAGATCCCATACGTGATTTTGCGTGAATTCTGACAATTCTTCCTGTTGAATCGGCGGATTTTAGTGCGTCGACAACTTTGATCGGCTCCTCCTGCGATATATAGCAGGCTAGCATAGTGCTGTGTCTGGTTTGAATTGGATCAATAAGATCTCCTAATATTGCTTTTGAAAGATGATCTCTTAGCAGCCACTTCGGTCTTTGCAGGTCTGTAACTGGAATGGTTTGACTGTTGGATGCTCCAATTTGACTTCCAGAAATAGGTACATCAACAAGTTGTAGGTTGTTCAGGCTTTCCACTACACATGTTGGGTTGTCACCTGCTGAATGGTTTTCTTCTGATGCATCGTCTGCTGAATTTGTATTTGCTGGAGTAATACACCTGTCTTCAGTAGTCTACTCCTGGTCCAAATCAGTAGTGTTGTCTTCAGCAGTCCTCTCACGATTTCGGGGATCCTCACAAACGTCTTCATTTTGCTGACTGGTTTCTCCTTCTTGAGTTTCCCCTTGAAACGTGAGCTCAATGAGAGGATTTAGGGTGGCCTCAGCATTACCAGTTGCATCACTGGCCATCTCGACTGTTTGCTGATCAGCCAAGGTCTCCAGCGTAGATGAGGGTTCACTCATCAACCTAGTCAAATTGATCGGTTCAGCTTTGGAAGTATTCGAGCCTAAAAGTCCATTGACATTATTGGTTTCATGAATCACATCTTTCTAATTGCTCGTGGTCCTGCGCACTAAAGTAGCTTAATCAAAAATAACATTGCATGCTATTTCCACAAGCTTGGTCAGCTTTGGGAGAGAAAGCACTCAACTTCGACTTCCTATTATTATGGATATAACATGGTGAACCAAAAGCACGAAGATAAGCTAAGAAAGGCTTACGCCCATGATATATTTCGTAGGGAGTCTTACTGAAGCGAAGATTCAAGCCGCTTCAATTCTGCGTGTAGCATGCGTCTATTACAGCTTCTCCCCAATATTTTTGTCCTAGATCTGTATCGACAAACATTGTTCGCAGGGCCTCCTTTAGAGTCCTGTTCCTCCGTGCTGCCATACAGTTCAGTTGAGGTGTTATTGCAGTGGACCTTTCATGTCCTATCCCAGCATCGGTGCAGAAATCAATTATTGCTCCATTACAGAATTATGTACCATTGTCGGACCTTATCCTTTTCACCGTTAGCTCTTTGTCATTTTGCACTCGAAGTATCATCTCCGACAGGAGTATCCTCACCTCATCTTTGCTCTTGAGCAATCTCACCCACGTGTACCTGGAATAGTCATCAATAATGACTAAAGTATAATGGTTATTACCTACAGTGGGTTGAGTCACAGGGCCAAATAAATCCATGTGCAGCAGTTCAAGGATTCTGTTTGATGTGGCCTTCTCTGGGTTTGATTTGAAGGACGTATTGGCTTGTTTTCCTTGTTGGCAAGCTCTGCATACTCTTTCCTTCTTGAAGGTCTCTTTGGGCAGTCCTGTAACAATGTTATTTCTTGCTATATAATTGATAGTTTTAAAGTTTAAGTGCGTTAGCCTTTTGTGCCATAGCCAGTTTGTATCTTCTTTGCTGAAAGCGATGAAGCATGAAGCTTGCTGACCACTTTCCCAATCAACAATGTAGAGTCCTCCTTTCCTGATTCCTCTAAGCTTTACATCTCCAATGGTCATCTCGCAACCTGTATCAAACAAAGAAACAATATATCCATTTTCACTCAGCGGACTTATGCTCAGTAGATTGTGCTTGAGGCTATCAACGAGGGCCACATTGATGATTCGCATTTCATTTTGCTTGATGTACCCTCTTCCGATTACTCTAGCCTTTGAGTTGTCACCAAAGGAGACTGAATGTCCTCTGATCTTCTGGAGGTCTGTGAAGATGTCTTAATCTCCTGTCATGTGACTTGAGCATCCGCTCTCTAGGATCCACTCTTTTAATTTTCTCGATGTTCTCCTTGTTTGACCCTGTTCCTGCAAAATAAAAAAATTACATTTTAGGTACCCGATCAACTACAGGTCCTGCAAGATTAGTTCTCTGGATTATTCCTTTAGGAATCTAGACATTCGTGATTTTGACATTTCTCTTGTCATCATGTTTCACTACCCTTCCCTTCCTATTGAAATAGTACTTTGAATCAGCATAGAAGTGTGTAGTGGTGTGCTGAGCCTTCATAGTCTTTTGAAAATGCAATGGTTTAGACTCTAGCCTCAAGTAGGTGTTCCTCCTACTTGGTGTGTATGCTGGCTTCCTTGCAATCTCAGCAGATTGCTTAGTCTTGCTAGGATTTGTATGAACCTTCCTAGCAGATGCAACAGTCTGCTGGGTTACATGCTTTGACTTTGCTGGCTTCCTCTCAACAGACATATAGTTCAGTCTCTGGTGAGCAGTCAGCCGGGGATCGTTAGTTTGCCAACTCTTCTGCTGAGCAACTATTGCTAATTTAGCATTATCCTTCTTGTCTTTCGTAGTGGGTTGCTGAATCTTCCCGGTTGCTGGGACAAAGACAACCTTCTTTGATTTACTGGATTCAACATTGCTGGATTCTCCCTTTTCGAATCCTAATCCAGCATAGTTCTTCGAACTCCTTTGAACATTTAGGATTTCATCTAAATCTCTCGTGCTTTTAGAAAATCTACATTGACAAGCATTTTGCATGGAGTTTTTATTTTTCAAATTATTATTTTCTTGTTTTAAACAGTCAAAACTCTTACTTAGAGAAGAGAATTTAGTTTTCAGTTTTGAGAGTTCCTCGTCTGCTGACCTAGAGTTTTCATTCTCACTGGTCTTGATAGAAAGCTGAGATTTCAGCGAGGAATTTTCTTTTATCAAAACATCTTTTAATGCATGAACCTTAGAAAATTCTTTTAAAAAAACTCTATGGTTATTTCATCTGATTATGAGTAACATGAATCAGCGGTATCATGCAAATTTTCTGAAGTGGAAACAGCAGACATAACATAATTCGTTACCTCATTTCTAGTGACAGCTAGGGTTGATTCTTCTATCTGTTCTTCATTTCCATCAGCATCATCATTGATGTTGGCCATGAATACCATGAGGACATCCTCTTCATCTTCTGAAGAATAGCCTTCGTCGTCGTGATCTGGGATGTGTGGTATTTCTGTCCTGGTAAACAAAGCTTTGGTGACGGCCTTTGACGCATGCTTTTCAAAAAGCTTTCTTAATTGCTCTCTTTCATCTGGATCTACTTGAGGATACTCAAACTTTAGATGATCCAGAGAGTTGTATTTGTAGCACGTTCTCGGCATCTTCTTTGCTGTTCGGCTGTCTGCTGGTAGACTTTGCTGGATCTCTTCCTTCTTGCCTTTAGCTTTTAGCAGCAGCTTCTGTAATCTTTTCATCTGCTCCTCCAGCTCGTTGATTGAGCATTCCGCTTCTTAGCTTGAGATCCACTGGTTGATGCGGTCTCCTTTGTTGGACTGGATTGAGCTAGGCGGTCTGAGTGCAACAACGTCTTGGTTTTCCACTTCTGTGCGTCTCTCTTTCCAAAGAATGTTGCATCCTCGGTAGGTTCTTCAATAGATTCTACAGCACGTACGGCTTCTCTTTTGTTGATTTGGATGATGTCCCATTTGTGTGCCTGAAGCTGGGCGAACACATCTTTTGTGCTCATTGTTGACAGATCTTTCTCTTTCAGGTTGGTAAATTTGATGAACTAGTATTCTTTTGGCATTTTTGAAAGGATCTTTGAGTTCATGTCAGGAAGTTCTTATGTCCTTCCCAACTTCTTTAACTCTCCTACGATGGAGTTAAATCTGGCCTCCATATTTTGATGGTTTCGCCAGGGATCATGTGGAACGACTCGTACCTGCCCACCCATGGTTGTAGCTTATTTCTCTTCATTTGATCCGTCTCTTTACTCAGAGTGCCAAGAAAATCTCACATTTCTTTGACATTCTTGTACTCCAAGAGTTCAACCATTACAGATGATGAAAGGGAGTTTAAGATAAAATCCATGGCTACGCTACGTAGTCTAGTTGACCACGAACTCAATCTTCCTGGGTCCACTCTGCGTATGGCTTGTCCACCATTCCTTCTGGTCCTTGAACATCTTCGCCGATCTGAGACTTCACCTTTAGGATTCCAATTGGTCCATTCTCGATCACTCGGGATGAATGTTCATTAGTGTGATCAGTGACCTCTTCTTCCAGGTGGAGTAGTTTTCTGGAGTGAATTTTCCAAACTTTGCATTGTTCGCCATTGTCTTTTATCCTGACCTAAACACAAAAACACACAAGTATGCAAGTAAAATATGGATCTGGTCCTAAGCAACTCAGATTCCCCTAGTCTGTAAAGACCAACCGCTCTGATACCACTTTTGGGTCCCCGATCAGAGTGTTTGTATATGCAGCGGAAGTATTATTAATGTCTTGTACTTATCTTGCTAAGGTCACGACTTAGCAAGTGTTTATCAAATGTGTTTAAGCTCGAATTCTCGTTAGATTTGTTGCAGATTATACTTCAACACTTGATGTGTTGAGTTTCAAAACACACAATATACAACATAAAGAAAGAAAGCAATAAAGGAACATGGGGTTTATAGTGGTTCGAAAAAAATTTCTACGTCCACTCTTTAGTCCTCCTGACTGAAAATTCACTATAGATTGACTACAAGGTCAGACTTGATCTCTAATGTTGAGCAGCTCCTCCGTCTGGTCAGCACGCACCTTCAAGCACCTCGGTCTTCAATCTGCACCTTTGACACTCCTTAGAGTGAGGACAAACCTCCCTTCTCATTGGACGTCGATCTGTGGGAGTTTTATAGTTCTTCCCAGAACCTTTTCGTGTGTTGGCAGTAGCTCGTGATAATCACGCTTGCACAACAAGGTGACTGCTAGATTCTTTCTAGGATAGAAAGAATCCGAATGATAACCTAAGAAGAACCTTCAAAGTTCTCGATCTTCAAGTATGAAAGATTTTGCTAAGCTTCAATTTAGAACAAGCTTGAATATGAGTTTGCGTACATATGAGAGTCTTAAGATATCTTTTATTTTCTTGTTGTATAATTTTCGCGAACCTCTGAACCTTTCTTTAATGAATATTCAAACGGCTGTTTGAATCTTATCCGTTAGACTCAGAGGGTTTGCTCGTCAATCTCTGTTTTTCCTTTTCTGCGAAGCGGAGAGACTCTTCAGGTCTCCCTTCTCTCTGATTGACGATGTCCATACTTTGGCCGTTTTTGTCAGAATGGGTCATTCAGTTTAAATCTGGAAACCTTCCTTGTGTCTGTTGATTATCCTTCACTCTGATTTGTCCGGTCTCCTTGTGATTTGGATCCTTCTGATTCAAGACTTTGTATAGTGTGTTGATTGCTGTTGTATGTCTGCTGGAAGTTGAAGGTCTACTGATATCTCAACAGTCTTGTTGAGATATGAGCAATCCATTTGCTTCAATCCTTCAACATTCTTCTAAGCATGTCCAGCATTCTTCAAGGTTTGCTAGCCTTTTTACTAGCGTCTTTAGCAATCTTCAATCCTGTTGATTCTTTCAACATTCTTTTGTCTTCAGATGTGCTAACTCTTTCAACCTTCCTTGTTCTTCTATTCTAGTTCTATTACAACTCGGGTATTTCTATACAGAACTTTTACGATTCGACCTCGACACTAAATTGCTAGAAACTAGATTGACTTGAGCTTTGATGAACCTAAACTAGTAAACATACAATATAGACCAAGGGGTTATAATATTTTTAACAATATTCCTAACAATTTCCCCATTTTTGGTGCGATCAAAGCCACAAATTTGAGCTTTAATAGTAACTGATCACGAGAAAGCTGATTACTGAGATTGCAAGGTATTCCTATCAGATCTATTTTCAACATATCAACTCCTTTAGACTCAGTATGATTCCTAAATGTTCCGCCTCGAAATAACAAGGGTAAAGCTTGATTAAAAATTTGCTTCAGGTAAATGACTTTCAAATCATCCATCAGATAAGCACATAACACATTCACACAAAAATGTAGACCAACACACATGAACATATCCATACACACTCAACAATCCAAACAATTTTGCTGATTACACTCGTTGTGTAAGTTCAGGTATGGCAGTTAATTCAGTGTTGGATCATCACCATATCACGCATTGACCATCAAACAAGCTTATCTTGTACACTACTTAACCAAATGGCTCCAAATATAATATGGAGCTTCTTGAGCCTACATGCAAGATATTTATCTTGCTTAGAGGGTCCTTATAAGTGTAGGAAAGGGGTTACTCGGAGGATTTATCTTCTTACTAGAGATGCCTTGTTTTCTTTAATTTGAAGCTAGGGTTGGAGATGAAGGTGGCCAAATGATAGGGCTTTATGTAAAAAAGGTGGTGTTTTGGTGTGAAAGTGGGGTTGTTCTTGGGCGGGATTTTGGCTGCTCTTCAAGAGTTCTTTAATGGAGTTGTAAGGTTGAAGAAGATGAAATTATGATATGTGGGAGAAGGGTGGCCGATCAGGAGAGGGGAGGGGAAGGGGTTTGGAGTGTTGGAGTGTAATTCCTTGGTATATTTACTAACATGTCCTCCAACCAATTGTCTTGACTTTGTACATGAATGTTCCTAGAAGACCCATTTTGGTCATTTCCCCTTTAATTCTCTACGAGCTCATTGGGCTCCATTGATTTAATTTTTGTTTGGGCTCAAAATATGTTGTAGGATTGATCTAGCACAATCATAATATATGATTCATAGTTGGAAGAAATAATTCTCTAGCCCAACAAGACATAGAGGTGGAAAATCCTAGAGGAATTGGGCCACGATTCGCTTCGATTTAAATCTCGTCATCGCATGCGAAAAAAATGTATTGAATGGTGGAATAGGAAATCTCTTATTCCTCTCCATTTATCGTGCGAGGTCCCATGCTCATTTATTTAATTATTATGGATTTGGGAATTAATCCTCCATAATAATAACAAGACTTACCAAAATTGACAATGTACGCATCGATTGTTTATAATTTTAAAATTTTAAAATCACCTCGGAATTAATTTTGCCCTATTTTAATTTGTTATGTGCTCGTATAGTAATAACGCGAGCTTCCCAATAAAACCACCATTGTAAAAATATATTCGTTGCGCGTCATATTTAATTAATTATTGTGTCAGAGCTCTATTGGCTATTTTTCGAAAAATAGTGGGCAACAATATCTTGATACATATTTATTTGTCGTAATGTGATTCATCTCGCGACATCATCGTTTATATTTATATTTATGCTCGATAACTCGCTCCCCAAAATAATTTAAATAGTGTAGTGTCGATTGCTTCACGATTGCTCTTTGAAATTAGTTGTGGCACCTCATTATTTAATTATTTAAGTTCCGCTATGAATATGAATATCTCGCTTCATTGCAATTAAATCGAGTCATCCAAAACACAAAATCTTAAGGGGTTGTTGGTCCCGGTTTATCAGAGTAAAGAGTATATGCACAACGGAAATTAAGTTTGTTAGTTTGGTAAGCTTGCACTTATCCAAGCTGATGGTGATGTGTCAACTTGGTTTGTCAAAGCTCGTTCAGGTACTTAGCGTCAAATATGCTTAGTGTCAGTATTCAGTATATACTACAACACTTGAGTGTTTGAGTCTTAAAATATAAGTAAGCTGACAGAACGAAGAAAATAGGAAATGACAAGCAGATTTATAGTGGTTCGGACTAAACCATCCTACGTCCACTGTTCAGACACTCGGTCTGGTAATCCATTAAGCTTAGAACATTACAGGTGCTCCTAGGATATATAGCTTTTCGGTGCATGCCTCATCCACCGATCCACAAGCGCACTCACGTGGTCCTTGCTTGGTTCTTTGTTTCGCAGCTGCTTAGTGTGTGGCCACACCACTCAACCTCCTCGTAGTCGGAATGGGGTGTTTATAGTTCCCCCTTGAACTATCTCCTTGGTGGCAGGTTGCCCGTAAGAGTCAGAGTACAAGACGTACTTAACTATTGTAGTCTTTGTTGGAGATAAAGAGTACCAAGGAATAACTTAAGAACACTAAGGTTCTGAGTCTCATGTTCACTCAGGTGACACACGGAAAAACTTGAACAACCTCAAATATGAGTAGTAAGCTTAGATGGTTTGTTGTAGCTTAAGGAATTTGTTTAGTCGCATTCGGTATTCGTGTTCGTAACCTTTTTCATGTTGAAATCTTCAATATTTATAGCTGTGAGGTTGAAGGTTTGAAATAAATGCCCGTTAGAGACAAATTGAAAGATGTCCAATCGGATGTCTCTATTGGCTGCTGCGCTAGGCGGGTAGGTGGTGCTTTTCCAGAAGTTCTGCGCATGCTCTGCCTTTTTCTAACGTTGACAGCAACAATTCAACTTTGTTACAGAATGGCAGTATTCGTCAGTTTGAAGGAATCTCAAACTGACTGTCCTATATGATGAAACTTGGAGTTTCTTGCTTGCAGACTTTAAGGCATCTCCAATCCTTAAAGTTTGTACTCTTCAAGACATTCCTCAACCAATCTGCATTGTCTTTATGCACTGAGACCTGGACTAGAAAGTCCATGCTGGTGTCGTCATACTTGCAAGTCCATGCTGATGATGTCATCCTTTGAAGTATGTTTGGTCCCTATGCTGGTAAGTACGACGTAATCGATGAGACCATATGATCACTGCAATTTCTACAGATTAATTGCAGACACAGTGGTAAACAAATTTATTGAGTACGCTAAGGTTGTCGAACCCAGAGGAATTGTATAACAAAATTATTTCATGTACTAGCCATGATCCTAGAATCTATTGTTTGAGTTAACAGAAATAAGGGGTTTTGGGTTTCGAAAAGTAAAGCTAGCAATTGCAGAAAATTAGAGAGTTTTGGGAATCAATTTAAAGACACAGACCCTAGGGCGAACTATCAATCAAAATACATATAATTAAATAACTTGCTTTGGTGGGAATTCGTAATGTACTATAACTTCTTGGTCGGACAATTATAGCCTAGATTACTAGCATGTGAATGTATATGCTTTGTCGGCCTCAATAACACAATACTTATCAACCTTTCATAAATCCATAGATTAACCCTACAATTACTATCTTCCCCTAGGACAGATTGTTAATTGTATTCAAATTCCTTTTCCTGTTATCAATTTTCACTTTTCATTCCTTCAATTAACAACTATAAACTTAGAATCAATTTTATCTTTCGATCTTGTTAATTCTAAATCCTTAATAATTCAAACAGGATTTTAAAACCAAGCAATTCAATGTTAATCAATTAAATATGCAATTGACTGATATTCGTTGCCGTAGAACCTGCTAGGGTTTCTAGCCACGCATCACATATAGAAAATCTAAACAAAACATATTATTAAAGTGCATGAAAATAACTTACAAGAAAATAAAGGTTCGTGCTGGAAAAATAATGGATGCTGAATGTTGAATGATGCCAAAGATAAAGATAGGTCTGTAAGACAAGAAAATAAGGACTATTTATAAGTGTGGATGTGTATCCTATCAAGTCTAGGGCTGAAGACCTGATTTGATTCAAATTTAACTAAAATTTGCAAATTTGACACGGACTTCAATCGATGTGGGTGGGCGTCGATCGATGCGCGTGTTTCCACCCGTCGATCGAAGACGATCTTCCTTTGGTTGAAATCGAACTCCTTTCCCCTCATCTCTTCTGCGCGGATTCACGGTTTTGGCCATAACTCTCACTCCCAAACTTGACCCAATTCCAGTTGCATTGGAAAGCTAACTCGAAGCTCCATCCATTTCCATGTGCCAATAGCCTGATTTCCCTGTGTGGAGGAATACTTCACTGCTACTATTGCACGTCACTGCTTTCGGAACGGTTTCTAGTGAATTTAGCCTTAATCCTGCAAAAACGCACCTTGACAAGCGTAACACCACATATAATAGACTCATGCATGAAATATATATATAAACTCAAGAAAACTACACAATATAGTATAAAATACTATAAATAAGTGTGTGAAATAATGAACTCATCAAATCCCCCAAACTTGAACGTTTGATTGTCCTCAATCAATAGACAATAAAAATAAAAAAGTCATGTAATTAGAGTGCAATGCCTCACAAGATTCATCACAGTCAGGGGTAGAAAAATCCACTATCTACAAGCAGTTTGAAAGAGACAGAAAATCCATTAATAGTGGAAGAACTCACAGGAAGTGTTTCACTCAACTCACGAGTGTATAGGATAAAGATGAAAGCACTCAACACATGTATTAGTGAATTTCTACCATAGGCTTGCAAATCCTCTACTATCTCCACTGCTAGAATGTGCACACAAGTCTAGTATAAAAAAGGAGTTTTATAAGGGTTGTAATGTAGGCTTTTGTGAAGGGTAGGAAAATTTGGCCAAGTGACTAAAATCAATTGAGTTGTACTTCCTTAACCAATCCAAACCACCATCTAACTTCATTTACCCTTCTCCTCAAATATATCAACAAATACACAACTTTTTATCCTTTCTAGCTCATATGAATCTCTTATGCTCTTTTTATAATGATCTTTTTCTTTTCTAGAGAGCTTATGAGACTTCTAATTATTTTGTTTGAGCTTCTTTTTCACACATCTTTCCACCACTAATTTATATTTTCTTATCTCCAACTCACAATCAATCCACCCCATACATACCACAACTCAAGACACGAGAGAGACAATACTTTCTTAATCTCATAGACAAGGAAAGAAAATTGTAAAGGCTCAAAAGTGGCTAACTAGGGAAAATTTTCATGTGACGGTACAGTGTTTAGGGAATTGGGCTATCAAAGATGGCCTAAGATCATTTCCTAAACTTGTGCACACTAATGCAGTCTCAATAATGAAAGTAAGCAAGTTCTAGAGAAATTGAAACACACATGAAAATCTCACATCAAACGAATTCAAGCTCAAGTCTCATAAAAGGGTTATAAATTTTCTTCCACAATTAATTTCAATTCAACTCAATCATCATGCAAGTATCAATTTCAAATAAACCCTATCATGCGGTATTGTACATTTACAGGCATCTAATCACAATCCCAATCAATTCAACTCAACTATCAACCAATTCTAGTCTTAGTTCTCATTCGGGTCATCTCAAAATTCAAAAATTTCCTCACAAAAATAGAATAAAAATTTAAAATTTATGCATGCAAAAATTGAAACACTGAAAGTAAATAAAAACATAGAATATTCCTCCTTTTGTCCACATCCCCCCAAACTTATTTCCAACTCAAGAGTGGGAAAAAACTTGAGAATCAGACAAAGAGGAGGAATAATACCTGGTAGTTGATCTCAGACATCAACTTTTTATCCCCGGAGGCTTTGGAACCCGCGCGGCGTGAATTTTGGGCGGCTGGCACTTTGCGTCGACCGATGCAGGGTCGCTTTGGTCGACGAAAGCCTTCTTGTCGACTCCTTCCACGGGTCGAAGTATAACACATTACCGGTCTTGACTTTGATCGATGCCAGGCTACGTCGATTGAAGTCGAGCCATCCTGGCTCTCTCTTTTTATGCTGCAAAATAAAGTTAGTGATATGATCCTCACCGGAAGGTTTAGATCGCGGCCCAGGAACTCGGACGAATTGAATCAGACACGACGCGGAAGCAAATTGAAGTTGATACGATGGAAGGATCCAACACCTTTGGATTCGAAAACCTTCAAGTACCGTAGTCCAGAATGAAATATCATACGACCCAAGAAGCGAATTGATCCAACAAGGAAGGATATAGTCGAAGACACCACAAACAAATGTGAAAGTCCGGTTGATAAGTCAATTTTGAATTTCAAGATAATCCACATAAATTCATGAGTTTTCAGAATTGGAGAAATAACTTACAAAATTATTAATAAACCGAAAACTAAATAATTTGTTCCATAATAAGGCCTATATATAGGCAAATTCAAATCCTAATAAGGAAATCAAATCCTAATCTAATAAGGAAATCAAATTCTAATAAACTAAGGAAATAAAATATATCTAAAAGATATATCCAAAATTACTTAAATAACTAACTACCAAATCTTATTAAGATAAATCAAATCTTCAATCATATCTTTAATGAATCTTCTTGAAATATCTTGATAAATCTTGCCAACTAGATCTCCATCATTCCCCTCTTCTTCAAAAGGATTTGTCCTCAAATCCACGTCTGCCCTGGACTCAATGGACCATCTTACATTGCCCTTGGTTGGCTTCTTTGGCACATCATCATGTTCAAAATACGACGATTGCTTCTTTTCATGCATCTTCATTTTCAAACCAATAGTTCTGATAAAACTGAATTGATTTATGGTCCTCTCAACCTTCTTCTCTACTGGCGTCATGAACTCTGACTCTGTCGTCTTCTGCACTTGACACTGGCTTTGGATTCCCATAACTGGACTGTTAATGATAGTGAGTGTAGCCGGAACCTCGAATCCTTCATCATCTTCCATATGACTCTCCAATGGTGTAGCAATTCTCACATCCTCTTCTTTGGTCTCTTGAATTGGCTGCTTCGACTTAGATTGAGTTTTCATCACTGCTTCACCAAGAACCTCCAATGGTATCTGAACTGTTCGATTGTCTTCCTCGATTTCATGAACTGAAACAGGCAATGACTCAGACTTGGTTACCACCAACACCTGCTCCACCATTAACATAAGCTTATAAAATGGGGAGGAACTATGTGGTTGATTCTCCCACCTTGGTTGTCTATATCTAATCTTTTTGATTCCCAAATAATCATCTTCCAATGCATCAAGCCATTGATGCAACATCTCCATCTCTGACCTCACCATCTTTCTAAAGTCAGATTTCCAAAACTTCATCATATACCTCATCTGAATTCTAACATCATTATTTAATTCGTCATATTCAATTTTAGCCATTCTTCTCATTTAAAGTCACGACAAAGAAGTGACACTTGTAGATCTCGTTGAGACGTTTCCGAAAAGTACAATTGCACTGAAATCGGACACCTGTAGCAAAAGTTATGACCAAAATAGTTTTTTCTCTCTTTTTTTTTTGTTTTTTTTCACCAATTTTTTTTTTTTTTTTGTATATTCTCTTTTTTTTAATAAGAAAAATACCAAATTACTTGGTAATCATGAAGGAAAATATGGATAAGGAAATATTTGAATAAGTTAATTACCAAATTACTAGGTAATCAAGGAGGAAAAAAATATGGATATGGAAATATATGATAAGGAAAGATTTGAATAAGATAATTACAAAATTACTGATGGATTTATATACTGAAAGCATTATGATTGGTATATTATCTACAAGGTCGATTGGTTAATATACTGGGAATCATAAATGTTGTATGTTCATCTCCTGTCTGAATTAACAAACATGTGTCGCAAACGCAATTATCCTCTTATCTCGTTGATAGGGAAATCATACGGTGTGTAGTAGATCACGGAAGATCGTGTGGATCGTTTGACCTAGCGAGATATAAATGGTTATCGCATCTGAGATAGTTCCAGGATAAACTTTCGGGGCCTACAACAAACACAATAATATGCATCGTATCTTGGATGGCTTGGTATGCTGGTGTGGGGCACACATTGATAAGGACCTAAGTTGAGATCGATTCTTTTATTTGACATTAAAAGAATCCATATCTCTATGGCTTGATGAGATCTTAAACTTAAATGAAGGTACGAAAGTATATGCAGATCTTGTATCACTTTGATTTGCAGTGAAAGGCTCTAGTTGAGCTTGTATATCTGTATCTTGGGTGGTAGCAGTTTGTGTATGACAGTCTGGTACCGGAACTAGGTAACCACATCTAGTATAGGATGGTGACATTCCCTGAGCAGCTCAAAAGGTTTGTTATGCTAAAGTCCTGCAGGCTGATTAAGTTCAAACGTAAGTGAAAAGGTTTGAGTGGATTGACTCAGGAATATAAGATGTTAATTAATTAAATAGCTTGTTAGAGCTTAAATTAATTATCGAATGTTTGTAACCTTAAATGTGAGGATAAACCGAGCCCATGCAACACGTACCTCAAAACGTGGTAGCAAATATGTAGGACAATATTGATTCTCTGGTGGAATGAACCAATATTAATTAATTAATAAATTAATTATATTCTGGGTTGAATATGGGAATTAATTAATCGATAGGCCTTATTTGCTATTTGCATTCTGTTCCTTGGTCTGGCCCATGAAACTCAGGGCCAATAGAAGTCCAGTATTTTCCTATAAATAGGCCTCAGTTTCTCAGATCTCAACACACCACAATATCATATGTTGCACACAACAAACCATATTTTTGGAGCTGTGGTGATCGACTAGATCTGAGAAACGAGGAGGAAATTCTGCTTCTCAACCGGGCAAGGAATCCGAAGGGAATCTTCACCAAATATTCGGATTGAGTTGGGATATAGATCAGAAGATCAGATCAGGAGGATTATCTTCTTTCTTCTCTCTCCTTCTTGTTTTCGAAAATTACATACTAATTTTCATATATTTATTTCCTCAATCTGTTAGGAATTAAATCTTTGTGCGTGGGAAAATGATCGAGGATCAAATCTCTACGCACTCGTTCTTCAGGTTTCTGCAATCCAGGTATTCCGCATAAACTCCCTTATGCATATTCAATAGGAGCATGCTAGGATTAATGATAGGCATAGCAATTTATTTTTGATATTCTAATTAACGATCCTTGGCAAGCGGATTTCGTGATTGAGTTCACGAATCCCTTCAATTGGTATCAGAGCCAAGTTGAATTAGCTGGCTCTATCGGAAAAAAATAATATTGTCTATGATATGCATGATAATTGGCTCTATTGTGTTTTTTTCGTCATCGTGGTTCTCGGGTTAATCCGCCCTTTTATAAGGATTCATTTTTCACCCACGAGATAAATTTGTGGATAGATTTAAATTTCAAATTGTATTAGGATGCAATCCACATGTAATTTTCAATTTTTTAAATTAAATCTGTAAAACAGAGAATGAAGAACACGAAGAACGAAGGGCCGCACAACGGCGCACGGCGGTGCTGGCACGGCAGCAGGCCGTGCATGACGGTCGTGCGCGGCGAGGGCACGGCGGGGACGGCGCACGACAGCCATGACGTCGGCACAGCCGTGCAAAAACCCTAGGGTTTCCAGCGCACGACGAGCAGCAGCTGCATGGCCAACAATCGGAAGGCGCGGTGCGGTGGCCCCAGGACGGTGACGCGGGGAGGCGGCCACCTGGCCGGGATGGCGAGCAACGGTGGGCTGGGCGCGACGGGGTGCGCGACACCCGCGCAGCCTTGCACGCGCTCGTCGGCGACAGGCATGCGCTCTCTGGGCGGCGATGGCGGGGCAATGGCGGCGCGACTCGTGGTGGTGGGGTCGCGGGTTGGGGATGGGCGGTGGCGGAGCTGGGTGTGAACCGGGGAGCGGCAAACCCTAGGGTTTGCACGCGGTTCGTGTGAGCCTCCGGACTCGTCTCCTATGCGATTCCAGCGAGCCAAGGGACACCGACGGTGGAGAAGATGGTGCACGGCAGATCGGGCCACGGTCGGGACAAGCCGGGGCAGCGTCATACAAAGTGGGAAACGACCGGAGGAGGCAGAATCGCGGGCTGCAACCATGCATGTACGTGCAGGGCTGCTGCGCAATCCTGAGAGCCCTCACAGCGACGACGGGTCACCGGCAGCGGTGGTTCGCCGGTGGTGGCTCATCGGGCCAAGTTCTCACGGGCTATTTGGCTTGCAATGTGTGCTTAGGCCTGTGATTTGGTTAACTGGCCCAGTTGTCCATTTTTTTTATGGATTAAACCTTGGAGGCCCAAATTCAGAAAATAAAGTCAGATCACAGTCCAAGTAGTGGTAGCCCAGTCGAAGATCTGTAAAAATATTTGAACATGTAATAGTTAGAATTATTATTATTTTTGTATCATGGGGCCGCGAGGACATTTTTTATTTGTTTTATTATCTGTCTTCGCATGATATATGTGTTTATATTAATTGCGCAACATATAAGCATGTTGTAGATAATAGGAGCACGTTTACTGCTTTTATTTACAGCTTTAAAGCATGCTATGTGATTTATTTTGTGTAATTAATTATAACTTTAAATTCGGTGTTCATTCCATGCATGATAGAATTTGAGCAATGTTATAATTATGGCTACATGAAATATTCTGTGCAATTGAACCTTATGAATTTAAAATTACTAAGCTCATAATTTAGTAAGACCTCCACAAAGCGATCTTTTATTGGAAGTGGGTAATTTATTAGGTAAACGTCTACATGTGTAGCTTACTTAATTTATTATTCATAAGTTCTAATAGATAGGATTTTTTAAAACAAACATTTAATTCATGTGAGAAGTGGGAGTTCATGCGTATACGTCTACATGTGTAGCTTGCGTATTGAATTTTCATAAGTTCTCTAGGGATTGAATTAAATGAGACAACCTTATTATAAGGGATCAGATGTGTCACAGTAGATCCTTATATGGGAAGGTTGGATTTGGTGGTAAGTTATCTTAGATATTATCCAGAGTATAACTCATTTGTGATGTCCCTGCTCAGTAGGATAATATGGCCTTAAGTTAGTCTTCAATTATTAATTCCATTTGTCTAAGGAACCCGTGCATGGATTGGAGTTAAAGGACTGGAATGGAAAGATGCAGTCTGGTTAAGTGTTTTGTTGTAAACGTCCACATGTGTGGCTTGCAATAGTAATCCTTAGGCAAATTGGAGGAAACATTAATATTATTTTATCATAAGGTTTCAATATTTAATTGTTTCAATTATTTGTGATTATGTTTTAATTTCTGCTTTAATTTATTGTTTTCAGACATGTCTTTACCAAATGTGATCAATATCTTAGCACAAAACCAATTAAACAGTCCCAATTTTCAAGAATGGAAACGCAACTTGGATTACATCCTTGTTGCAGAGGAATACAAGTTTGTCCTTGATAAGCCTCGTTCGGCTGCTCCCACTAATGCATCGACTGATGAGGAAAGGAGCTACTATAATAAGTGGCTCAAGTCAAACAATATAGTGAAATGCGATATGATGACTACAATGTCCAAGGTACTTGCGCAGCAACATCATTCATATGATAATTCTAGTGATATAATGGACAGCCTCACAACGACCTATGGAGAGTCAGACCGAGCTGTCAGATTCAATCTCATGAGGGAAATCGTGGGAAAGAAAATGGCGGAAGGAAGCTCGGCCAGAGAGCACGTAGTCAGCATGACTCATCTCATGGATGAGCTCACGCTGCACGTAGGTGGTATCGATGCGGAAGCGCAGGTTGATATCATCCTCAACTCTCTGCCAAAGTACTTTGAGAACTTTAGACTGAATGCTGCCATGAACAAGAAAGAGTACACTCTTAATGAGTTACTCAATGACTTGATGGCAGCGGAGCCAGTGATGCTTCCAGAAAAGGTTGCTTTGGCTACTTCAGGAAACCGTCCTGTTGCGCTGGTTGGCAAGAGGCACAAATGAATGTTTAAGAAGAAAGCCAAAGGTACAACTTCTGTGAAGAAGTAAAAAAGGACACCGGGCGTGCCTGGAAAAAGGGACAAGTGTTTCAGATGTGGCAAGGCTGGTCATTGGAAGAAAGATTGTCAAGTCAGGAAGACTGGACATGGTGCGTCATGTGCATTTATAACGGAAACATGTTTAGCATCGGTTTCAACCCATTCTTGGGTAGTGGATACTGGAGCTACTGATGTTGCACACAGCAAACCATATTTTGGGAGCTGTGGTGATCAACTAGATCTGAGAACGAGGAGGAAATTCTGCTTCTCAACCGGGCAAGGAATCCGAAGGGAATCTTCACCAGATATTCGGATTGAGTTGGGATACAGATCAGGAGAATTATCTTCTTTCTTCTCTCTCCTTCTTGTTTTCGAAAATTACATACTAATTTTCATAGATTTATTTCCTCAATCTGTTAGGAATTAAATCTTTGTGCGTGGGAAAATGATCGAGGATCAAATCTCTACGCACTCGTTCTTCAGGTTTCTACAATCCAAGTATTCCGCATAAACTCCCTTATGCATATTCAATAGGAGCATGCTAGGATTAATCATAGGCATATCAATTTATTTTTTATATTCCAATTAACGATCCTTCACAAACGGACTTCGTGATTCAGTTCACGAATCCCTTCACATAAATGAATGCCTGAGTCTGACTGAGCTTCGACAACTTTTAAATTGCTCAATCATTAAAGGTAGAGGCTCTTATACTGACTTTTCAAGGTCAGTACAACTTAGCCCTCATACTGACTTCCCAAGGTCAGTTTGGAAAACGCCCTCATATTGATTTCTCCTTATCAATATGGAAAACTCTTAAACTGACTCTCCATAGTCAATTTGGGAAAGCCCTCATACACACTTTTCCTAGTCAGTATGGATGGACTTTAAACTGAGTGCTCCAACATAGTTTTCAGTCAAGGCTAGGCGTGATGATAGTCAATTCTCGATCATTCTACTTTGCTCGGTCTTCAGCCTAAGTTCTATTACAACTCGATCGATCTTATACAAGGATTACAGTTTGAACTCTAGAAACTTGAAAAACTGACTAAGATGGCTTACAATCTTTGACCCACCAAAATAATAAAAGAAAGGAAGGATTTCTCTAACAAAAATTCTAACAATTTCCCCCTTTCTGGTGTGGTCACAACCATTGAGAACCTAAGCCGATGAGGTGTGGATAACTTTAGAGTTTTTATAGTTTTGACAATTTGTCGCATAAACTTAGAAAAGTTCCCCCTCAATGTCAGCTTTTTACTTAAGATCTTCTCCTTATAAACTTGGAGAGATATTGCTCCATTGATTTTTCTAGTAAGTTTAGAGCAATATAAATCTTAAGAAGGTTAGAGAGAGTTAGAAGTCTGCTGATTAGATTGGATTGTGTAAGTTCAGCATGTGAAGAACGAAGACCTTTGTTGGACAAAAAGAGATTATCATCAACAAGTCAGTTTACCCTTTTTAAATATTTTTCATTACAACTACAGGGATAAACTAACAAAACTAAACCTATTACAGAACTATTTTTCAAGTCTATACTGGGCTGCTTTCAGTCTTCATGATGTTCTTCGATCTGACTGTAGCAGTAGCTTACTGCAGCTGTGCTTTTCGGAGGTCAGTTGGCGTTGTCGTTGGCAAACGTAAGCCATAGCATAAATGACAAGACAACTGGGGACACTCTTTCTCTATTTCAGAGATGAACAAAAAAAGAGTATCCCTTATGGTTGTCTTAGCCCTTCGAGCCTCTCTACTCATTCGACTGCATGAACTGATTTAACAGTTTGTGCGCATCATGCAGCGAAGAGTTTTCCACGAGCTAGAGCAGTCTGTGCCATCTTGAGACTTCAAAGTAGATTTCTACTTGTGATTTTTGTGTCTCTGTGACTCTGTACATCAGACTTCTACTGTGACTTTGTGCCTCTTTGACACAATTAGGGGCTGCTCTGCTCAGGCTTCTACACCTCCCATACTTCTTTTCCCCCTCTTTGACTACACCCAAAAAGGGTGGTGAGCTTATGTCTGGAGGCTTGGGTTCTATCACCACTTTTCCAAATCTAAGGAAAGGTTTTGGTTGAGGACGAAGTATAAACTTGGAAGGAAGGGTTCGACAATGGAGATTGGAGAAAAAGTTGTTTCACAGAGGAAACAAATAAACCCTATTTATAGTAGAGAGAAAGATAATTTAAATGAGGTAGATGTACTTTATGACCTTTTAGTTTCTTGATTTTCGGCGACAATTGAGATACGTTGCCTCGCGATGCACATTTCAGATTTGACTGGAGCGATGTGGGAATGAGCGCTATCCATGTGTCGAAATCTGATTCATCGATGCAAGATATGCATTAGTAGCGATGTAACTGCAGCGATCGCCTTTGGAATTCAAAATCCTTCGAAATTCCAAACTGACTAAGAGTGAGTTCCTAAACTGAGAGTTGGAACTCAGTTTAATTCCGCATCCGTCCTTCAGAAATCTTCTAAATGCGAAAACCAAAACTTGGTTTCTCTTCATCAAGTCAGTTTGAAGCTTGAATAAAGGTTAGTTTTTGCTTCTTCCGATGCCCTAGTAGATGACTTCTTCATGCAGAGTGGTGCATCAAATTCATGAAAACCGAGAGCTAGGACACAGTTTTTATTCAGCATCCCTCCTCTTCAACAAAGACTTCATCAATCACCAATAAACCATGTTTTATGCAAAGCTACTTGAATCTGGTCTCTGGGAGTGGTTTGGTGAAGATGTCAACCAGTTGATCTTCAGTTCGGATGTACTCCACTGAAACATCTTTCTTCTCGACATGGTTTCTGATGAAGTGATGCCTTATGTCGATATGCTTGGTACGGGAGTGATGAATTGACTTCTTTGTGATGTACATTGCACTGCTGTTATCACAATAGATTGGTATACACCTAGTTTTGACATCATAGTCAAGAAGTTGTTGCTTGATCCAAAGCACAGTAGCTTGCTGCAACAAAGTACTCAACTTCTGTTTTAGACGTGGCAACTGAGTGTTGCTTCATGCTGAACCAACTTACAAGCTTGTGACCTAGGAACTGACATGTTCCGATTGAGTTATTCCTGTCGATTCTGCATCCTTCAAAACATGACTCTGAATAAGCATTGAGAGTCAACTCGTAAGATTTTGGGTACCAAATACCTAATAACTCTGTTCCTTTTAGGTATTTGACTCTTCTTCTGGCAGCTTCCATGTGCGACTTCTTTGGATTTCCTTGAAATCTCACACATACTCCAACTGAGTAGGAGATGTCTAGCCTGCTTGCAGTAAAGTATAGGATTGACCCAATAATGCCTCTGTATGCTGTTGGGTTGACTGCCTTGGAATCCTCAAGGGAATGGTCTTCTACAGAAAAAACTTGCTTATCAAGTCCTTGGTATATTTCTTCTTGTTGATGAAGATTCCTCCTTTAGACTGAATTACTTGAAGACCTAAGAAATAAGTTAGTTTGCCCATCATGCTCATCTGGAAGTTGCTTTGCATCAGTTTGGCAAACTTTTCGCACATCTTCAAGTTTCTGCATCTGAATATGATGTCGTCGACGTAGATCTGCATCAGAAGGATGTATGATCCACCCTTGATTCTGAACAGAGTTGTGTCTATTTTTCCTTTCCGGAAACCATTTTTGAGGAGAAACTGAGACAACGTCTAATACCATGCTCTGGGTGCCTGCTTCAACCCATAAAGAGTCTTCCTCAGTTTGTTAACTTGGTTTCCTTCTTCAAAGCTAGGGGCTGTTCTACATATACCTCTTCTTTTAGCTCCCCATTCAGAAAGGCACTCTTCACATCCATCTGGAAGACTGTGAAGTTGTTGTGCGCGGCATAGGCAAGAAATAGGTGAATTACTTCAAGTTTGGCCACTGGAGCAAAGATTTTGTCGAAATAAATTCCTTCACATTGAGTATATCCTTTTGCTACCAACCTTGCCTTATTCTTCACTATGTTCTCAGTTTCATCTCTCATATTCTGGAAGATCCATTTGGTGCCGATAACTGACTGATGAGTAGGTTGATCTACTAAGTACCAAACCTCATTTCTCTTGAACTAAGCAAGCTCTTCTTGCATTGCATTGATCAAGTCAGTTGACTTCAGAGCATCTTCAATTCTTGTTGGCTCTGACTCTTGAGATTTAAAACAAGTTAGTAGAGCACTTCCTTGTCTCGTGCGGACTGAGTTGGCGATACTTTCCAGCACGGCTTCCTCAGGGTGGTTTCTTAACCATTTCGACTTCTGAAGCTGAGTAACTTCAATGGGTTGGACAAAATCTCCAGGATACTCAATATTGTCTGCTCCCGATACTGGAACACGAAATATATCATTTTGACTGGGATCTCCTTCTCCAGTAATGGCTTCCATATCCTGATTTCTCTGATTTGATTGAAGCACAGTTGGTTGGACATCTTCAGAATGGGCACTTTCATCTTTACGAAGGTCAGTTTGAGTTGGAGACTCTGTTCCAGTTTGACCCTCAAACTGAGCTCTATTTTGATCTACTGAAGTTCCACCTTGATCAATGCCTGGGTGCATTGTCAATGATCCAAAGGCCTTCGTAAGGTCGACTGTAGTACTGGCCTCTTCATCTGGAACACTTGTGTGAACATCTACAGATTTGGTTTGAGAAACTTGTTTTTGATCTTCTTTATCAGCACCCAATGTTAACAACAAGAACACCAAGTTCCAGTTCTTTCAATGTTCTGCGCACTAAGATAGACTCATTAAAAACAACAGAGCATGTTACTTCCACGAGTCTGGTTGTTTTGTTGAGTACTCTGTATCCCTTGTATGAAGGGTGTTCATATCCAAGGAACACTCCTTCATCCGCCTTGGGACTAAAAGTATTCACTTTCGACTTTCCATTGTTATGGATGCAAAATAGAGAACCAAAAGCACGAAGATGAGCTATAGATGGCTTATGACCATTGAATACTTCGTACAAGGTTTTGTGATGGCGACTGTTGATGGTGCTCCTGTTCTGAGTATAACACGCAGTCATCAAGGCTTCTCCCCAGTAATCTTCTTTTAAGTCAGCTTCGACAAACATAGTCCTGACTGCCTCCTTGAGTGTTCTGCTTCTTTGTTCGGCAAGACCATTCTGCTGAGACGTCCTAGGAGCTGACTTCTGATAAGCAATGCCAACATCAACATAAAAATCCATTAGTGGACCGTTGCAAAACTCAGTCCCATTGTCAGATCTGATTCTTTTGACGGTGACCCCTTTGCTGTTTTGCACTTGAAGGATAAGCTCTGGAAGTTGAATCTTCACTTCATCCTTGCTCGTCAGCAGCCTTACCCAAGTAAATCTCGAGTAGTCATCTACTACAATTAGAGTGAATCTTTCTCCTCCAATGGAATGTGGATTGACTGGTCAAAATAGATCCATATGAAGTAGCTCGAGGATCCTGTATGTGCTTGCTATGATGGTTTGATTCTTGAATGATGCTCTGGTTTGCTTTCCCATCTTGCATGCTTGGTGCGTCTAAAAGTTCAATCAAAATTAAACTCCTAGATACACAAGAATAAAATTTATCAAATCCAGGTCCTTCTTCCCTTCGCCCGCTAGAATACCGAGATACTACGGCAAAGTCTTATAACTAGGCAAAAATAAGTCGTTGAATGATTTCTATCAACTAGGCAAAATAGTAATCTTTCCTAAGCAATAGCAACACATCAAAAATCATTAATCAATTATCAAACAAAAGACTTGACAACAATCAATTTCACCAAGGTAGGTAGAAAAAGTACCAAGTATAACAATGAGAAGAGAGTGAATGTTGAATGAACATCAAATGTGTGCAAATTCGATCGAATCGTGATGTAAACCAATTTTAATTCCTAGGAGATTGAGCAATCGACCCTACACTCGTTAACCCCTTGTCACGGTGAGCTAACGGTTGATGATACTAAGACTTGCAAACAGTCACGTTATTAAGCCCTAGACCACTCCAAATAGATCGTCAATTATTGCCCTACGACCTAGCACCGCACATGGATTGGAACTAAAATCGTATGAATCTACACTATTCACGACGATTCCGCCCGCGTGTTGGCTGCAACGTTCACGTCAAATACCCCCTAGGTTGGCTATTACCTACACCTAAGAGATAAAGAACAAAATCTAGTGCAATTCAAGCTCTCAAAGGAAAGTAAACAATCATCACCCAATCTCATCTCAACACATTATCCATCCAATCAACATTCACAATAGAAATTAGTTCCTCATACCTTCAATTCCGTACAATACAATAGAGAAAGTAATAGAATCCATTACAAAATTGATAGGTCTAGCGTTGATCTTCCTCAATTGCTTTCCTTGGACTCAATCTACCTCTTGATCTTCACCAAATTTGGAGGAATGTGGCCTAGATCACCTTGAATGTGGATGGAAGTGGTTGAGGAAGGATATAGAGAGAATTCTAAGAGCGGTTATGTAAAATCTGACCAAAAGTTCTTAACATAAATGAATTTGCCCCTTTTATAGACAAGCAAATAGGGCCTCGGATCGCCCGGTCGAAGTATGGCTCGCCCGGTCGAAGCTGAAAATCGCCAAAAATGCTGGAAAAACTGCTCAGGCTTGCCCGGTCGAAGTGGCTCGACCGATCCACCTATCTGTTGGCCTGGCTTGGCCGGTCGAGCCCTCTGTTTGGCCTTGCTCGGCCGGTCGACGCCTCCAAACTCCAAACACGTGCGATTTTCCTCCAAAACTCCACCAAAAATGCTCGTTTATGCCCAAAACCTATCCTACAACATTCAAAACACAAAAACACGAAAACACAACCAAAATACGACAAAAACATATGATACGGGAGTAAAATAGCCACAAACAAGCATGCGCACACATCAAAATATGGGTCATTTTACGCACGTATCAATGCTCTGCAGACACCTTCTTCCTTCTTGAAACTGACTTTTGGTAGGCCTTCCACAAGCTTGTGTTTGGCAAGATATCTGATTGACTAAAAATTCAGATGGCTAAGTCTCTAATTCCATAGCTAGTTAACTCTTTCTTGGGATGAGCTTGTTGCGACAAGGCATGTGTCAGGCTTTCCACTCTCCCAATCCACGTAGTAGAGACTTCCTTTCTTCACCCCTTTCAGCACAGTCTCCTTGGAGTCTTTGACATTGATCCAACATTCTTCTTCGGCAAATGTCACCTCATATCCAGATTAGATAAGCTGACTCACACTGAGCAGGTTTTAGTGGAGATTGGTGACTAAGGATACATTGTTGATGATGATTCCATTGCTTTCCAAACATCCTTTGCCGATTACTCTACCTTTTGAATCATCTCCAAAACTGACAAGTGGTCATCTTGTCATTTTCAGTTTCGAGAGAAAATTGTTGTTACCGGTCATGTGAGTTGAACATCTACTGTCCAAAATCCATGCCTCTTTTTTTCTTTTTAAGTTGACATTGGTGACCTTGTATGGATCCTACAGGGTTAGTGTTATGGATCCATCCTTTTGGAATCCATAATTGCTTCACCTTATATCTAAGTGTCACAATTTCTTCTCCCATCTCTTCCCCTTAAAAAATTTAAGCAGTTTCTATCTATTTCTGAAAAGAAGAGGTGAGTGTATAAAACCTTACCAGAAACTAAGTTTCTTGAAATTGAGTTTCTCGGAACTGACTTCCAGAATTGAGTTTCTCAGAATTGACTTCCAGAATTGGGAACCTCGGATTTCTAGAATCCAAAAATGAAACTAACTTTCTATAAAGTACAGTTTTAGCTGTTGAGGTGGGCTTCCTTATGTTAGGACCATTTTGCTCAACCCACTTCCTAGGTCTAAATGACTTCATCTTAGGTTTGTTTGACTTATAAGTCAAACCTTTTCCGAGCTTGGGCATAGAAGTCAGTTTTAAAACTGACTGTTCCCTTCCATCCTGATGAGCCTTTAAGGAGTTTTTGTCCATACTGACTACTCCTTTACCTAAAAGCTTAACTTCTAAACTTGAATTCTTCCTAAAGGTATTGTTCGAGACATTCCTAGTTTTGGAAGTAGAAGTCTGATTGCTCAAATTATTCTCTGTAAAGCCTAAACCTGTCTTATCAGAAGAATGTCTTTGTAAACTTAGAGCTTCTAAAACTTTACTACTACTAGAGTAAAGTGAACAGATAAGTTTTTGATCACTATCAATTTTCAGTTCTTGAGATGCACATTGTTTAGAAATAGATTTAAACGATTCAAGTAATGTAGAATGCTCTTCTCTAAGTTTAGCTAGATCTTCACTTACTGACTTGATCCACAGATCTCCTCAGTCAGTTTTGAAACTTTCAGTTTCAGTGAAGCATTTTCACATGCCAAGACATTTTTAACTCATAAAACTTAGCAAATTTTCTATTTAAAGTTTCAAGAGTAATATCCTCTAAATCAAAGCAATAAGATTCATAGTTGTCTTCTATGCATGCTATAGGAATAGAAACTGATTTAGAAATGTGTACTGAAGTAGTAGACTCTGTTTCAGTTTCTTCCTCTTCTCCGAGCTTTGCCATCAAAACCAGGAAGGCTTCCTCCACTGCCTCATCATCTGATGTGTAGTAGCCATCATCATTGTCTGAGATGTCTGGCACCTCAGTTCTAGAAAGCGTGGCCTTTGCAACTGCTCTAGAGGCTTTCTTCTCGAACACGATCTTCAATCGCTCCCTTTCCTCCTTGGAAACTATTGGGGACTCATACTTGAGGTGATCTGTAGAGTTGCACTCAAAGCAACCTCTGGGAGGTCTCTCGCTGAACTTCTCTGGACTGTGAACTTTCCTTCTTAGCTTTAGCTTTTTCAAGAAGTCTGGTTAGCTTCCTCATCTGCTCTTCAAGTTCTTCAATTGAGCTCTCTTCCTCCTTTTTCTGGTAGGAAGGTGTGGGTGCTGACTTAGATGTAGACATCTTTTCGGAAGATCTGTCAACTTGGTAAGGCTTTTGAGGCCTTCTCCTGAACTCCCTTTTTGAAAAAAAGGCAGCATCTCCTTCTAGATGTGTGCTGACACTTCGCACTGCTTCATTTCTATTTTCCATTTAGATGTCCCATTCGTGGGCTTGGAGCTGGGTGAACACGTCCTTGGTCGTCATCTTGGAGAGATCCTTCTCCTTCAAGATGGTGGCTTTGACGAACCAGTCCTCCTTGAGCATCTTATAGAGAATTTTTGCATTCTGATCACTGTAAAATCTTCAGATTAATTATAGCAACAGTGGCAAATAAATTTGTAAACCCTAAGGTTATCGATCCAGGGGAATTGTGTGGGGAAATTATCCTATGTACTAATTATGGTTCTAAAATCTATTGTTTGAGTGAATAGAAAATAGGTTTTGGTTTAATAAAAGTAAAGAAAACAATGCAGGAAATTAAAGTAGTTTTGAAAGCAAATTTAAAAGAACACAGATTCTAGGGAAGACTTCTTATTATGGATAACATGTAGGAATCAATTAATTTAACAGGTGGAATACTGCAACAATGCTATATTTCCTTGTTTGGCAAATATAACCTAGATTACTAATTAGTGAATATCTCCGCTCGGTCTCAAAGTACACCAAATTAGTCAATCCGATAAGCAAATCAGTTCAATTCCTACAGTCTAGTACATCTGTTTGGATAGTGTAGATTGTATCATGCATTCCTATCCCCACTATTAATATTCACCTATCGGTCTTTCTATCAATAGCTAGACATCTAAATTAATCGTCACCTCTCGGTCCTTGAATTAATCTAGAATTATGAAATAAACACAGGAATCATGAACCTAATTAATTAATCCTAACATGCATCCATAATAATATCAACCCCATAGAACACGCTAGGGTTTCTAGCCACTCATCGTAGATAGAAATCCAAAAGTAAATATATTAAATTGCATAAAAGTAAAGAACTTACAAGAAAATAAAAGGGTTTCCTGTTTCCCAAGTCTCCAAACTCTAAAAACTGAAAAATATGATTGCATTCCTCAAAAAGTCGAATTTAATTAGGTATTTATAGGGGTGGATGTGTATCTTATCAAATCTATGACTAAAGATATGAATAAATCCGATTTTCATCGAATTTCCGCTCCAGCAGACTCTCTCGCGTCGATCGTGGCTGATTGGCATCAATCGACGTGGCCATTTCTTCGGCGTCGATCGATGTTGATTGGCATCGATCGACGTGGTCTCTCGCCCCTTCTGCGCGGTCTCACAGTTTTGGCCATAACTTCCTCTCTCGATCTCCGATTGATTCGATTCTAGTTGCGTTGGAGAGCTACTCAAAGCATCATCCATTTTCATGCGCCAATAGCCCGAATTCTCCTTGTGGAAGAACTCTTCACTGCTACTCTTACACGTCACTGCTTTCGGAACAGTTTTCAAGTGAATTTAGGCCTAAAACCTGCAAAAACACCAAGATGCGCATAATACCACCTAATATAGACTCATGCATAGAATATATATATAAAATCAATAAAACTACATAAAATAGTAGAAAATAATATAGATAAGCTAGTAAAATAATGAGTTTATCAAACCCCCCAAACTTGAACGTTTGATTGTCCTCAATCAATAGGCAAGAAAGAAATCAAAAGATTATACGATTAAAGTGCAATGCCTCACAAGATACATCACAGTCAAGAATAAAAATCCCACCACACACAAGTAATTTGAAAGAGACAGAAAATTCATCAATAGTGGAAGAACTCACAAGAAGTGTATCGCTCAACTCTCAAGTGTTTAAGGTATAGATGAAAGCACTCAACAACATGTATGAAGAAATTTCTACCATAGGCTTGCAAATTTTCTAATATCTCCACTGCTAGAATGTGCACACAAGTCTAGAATAAAAAAGGACTTTCATTAGGTTGTAATGTAGGCTTTTGTGAAGGGTAGGGAAAATTTGGCCAAGTGACTAAATTAATCAAGTTGTACTTCCTCAATCAATCCAAACCACCTTCTATTCCTCATCCACCTCATCTCCTCAAATATATCAACAAATACACAACTTTTTTTTTTCTCGCTCATTTTGAATCTCTTATGCTCTTGACATAATTTTTGTATTCTTATCTTTTCAGAGAGCTTATGAGAATTCTAATTATTTCTTTGAGCTTCTTTTTCACACATCTTTTCACCACTAATTTGTATTTTCTTATCTCCATCTCACAATCATTCCACCCCATATACCACAACTCAAGACATGAGCGAAACCAATACTTCTTCTTAATCTCATAGACAAGGAAAGAAAAATTTTGTATAGGCTCAAAAGTGGCTAACTAGGGAAAATTTAATGTGAAGGGACAATGTTTAGGGAATTGGGCTATCAAAGATGGCCTAAGATCATTTCCTAAACTCGTGCACACTATGCAGTCTCAACACAGAAAATAGGCAAGTTCTAGAGAAATAAAAACACACATGTGAATCTCACATCAAACGAATCAATGGCTCAAAATTCTCACACAAGGGTTCAAAATTTTTCTTCGACAATCAATTTCAAATCAACTCAATCATCATGCAAGCATAAGTGTCAAATCAATCCTATCATGCGATATTCTACATTCATAGGCATCTAACCACAATCACAATCAATTCAAACTCAACCCTCAACCGATTCTAATCTCAAAATCTTATTCGGGTTATATCAAAACTCAAAATTTTCCCCACAAAATAGAATAAAATTTAAAAATTTCAGGCAAAAATTGAATACGGAAAGCAGAAATAAATAAGAGATAGAACGTTCCATCTCTTGTTCACTTCCCCCCAAACTTATTTCCAACTCGAAGAGTGGAATAAGTTTGAAAATCAGAATAAAGAGGGAACGATACCTGGTAGTTGATCTCAGACATCAACTTTTTATCTCCCGGAGTCTTCGAACGTTGCACGACATGAATTGTTGCAGCTGGCACTTCGCATCGATCAATGCGAAGCCTTCTTGTTGATCCTTGCTGCGGATCAAAGAGTATCACGCCGGGCTGCTCGGCGTCGATCGACGCAGAGCTGTACTCCATTTTTTTTTAACTGCAAAATAACTGTTAATGCAAAATAAAAGAAATTCGAAAATAAAATAAAAAAAAGAAAATTAAAAAGAAAATACGAAAAAGGTTGGGTTACCTCCCAACAAGTGCTTGATTTAACGTCGCAGCTCAACGATACCTCAAATCACCGCCAGGGAGGTCGGGTCCAGACTCGCCGACCTTTGGCATCCACCATGTAAACCTTCCGGTCTTTGATAATGGTGGTAAGGGCAGAAAAAGGAGGCGTAGTTGACACTCCTACCCTTTTGTTTCCTCGCTCCCACTCAATGGCAGCTGCTTCTTCCTCCTCGGATTCATCTCCTTCTTCAGTAGTGGAGATTCGATTGCACTCCGTCTCTTCTTGCTTTTATCGATCACAAAGTTGATCTTCTTGTCGTTTTCTCGGAGTGTGATCTCACCGCCTCGACAGTCAATGAGAGCGGCGCTAGTGTCGAGAAACTCATGCCCCAAGATCATGGGCATGTTCTTGTCCTCCTTCATCTTTTGCACCACAAAATCTGCAGGGAAGATGAGATGGCCCACGCGAATGAGCACATCCTCTAGTATACCTTTCGGGCGGGACACAGAGCTGTCCGCCATTTGTAGGGTGATCGTTGTGGGCCTCATCTCTCCGATGTTGAGACACTTGTAGATGGAGTACGGCATCAGGTTGATACTGGCCCCAGTATCACATAGTACTCTCACAAATGTGTGTCCCCCAATCTCAACCGGAATAGAGAAGCATCCAGGATCGCTTCTCTTAATGGGCACCTGCTTTTGAAGTAGCAGGCTGCACTGCTCGAGGATCTTCACCGTCTCGTTCTCCACGAACTGCTTCTTTCCACTCATCAGTTTCCGGAGGTACTTCATGTACCCTGGGATCTTTTTCAGTGCTTCGATCAGCGGGATGTTGATGTTGACCTTCTTTAGGTTCTCCACAAATCTGGAGAACTTCTCGTCCTCTTTCTGCTTCGCAAACCGCTGTGGGAAAGGCAAAGGAGGGGGTTGATTTGCAGACTGCTTCTGCTTCGTGTCTGGAACAGACTTTGGCGTCGATCGACGTAGGGTAGCGTCGATCGACGGGCCTCTATCTTCTGCGTCGATCGACGTGGCAGGTCCGTCGATCGATGTGGATTCATCTCCTGTGCATTTTTGCTCCTTTTCGCCTCCAGAATCGTTCACAGCCATCTCGGGACCCTTGTAACTCTCCCGGACCTCAGAGTGATGGCTTTGCAGTCTTTTTGAGCCTTTGGGTTCACCTCCGTTGTGCTCGGAAGCTGTCCAGGCTTGTGTTGGTTGCCGAGTGTGGTGGCAATCTGGTTCAATTGTGTGTCCATCATCTGAAGGTGTTTCGTCATCAGCTGCATGTGGTTGGCCATCCCCTTCACCTCGGTTTCTATTTTCCCAAACCGGTTATCCAAGATCTTAATGAATTTCTAGAGCGTCACCTCCAGCACGGATTTCTTTCTTTCCACTATTTCTCCTCCAGTACCTACATCAAAACCAGACGGAGGGTGTTCTGCAGCAGAAGGGTTAGAATAAGAAAAACCAGGGTGAGATCGCCCATGGTTGTAATGATACCCTTGATTGCCTCGGTAGATATTGTGATAACCACCGCCAATGTAGTTCACCTTCGTCTCGGCAGTTCCAGACGAACTGCTTGCACCCCGGTTGATGTAGTCGGCCCCCACCGGAACAATAGCCATGCTTGGCTCTGCAACAGCTGCCGCTTGTGCTGTGCCCAATTTTTCAATTTCTTCTCGGAGCTTTTTCACCTCAGCAACCACATCAATTTATGGCTTGGCTTCCATAGCTTTGACCGGAATCTGTCTATCGGTCGGCCATTGGTGGCTATTCAGCGCCATGTCTGCCAGCAACCTCATGCTCTCTGCACCACTCTTCTTCATCAGTATACCACCAGCAGATGTGTCAACCAACTCCTTCATGTGAGGATTCAAACCCTCATTGAAATGGCACACTTGCATCTCCAGATCGATGCCATGTCCAGGACTGAGTCGTAGAAGCTCTTTGTATCTCTTCCAGGACTCGTAGAGTGACTCATCATACATCTGCTTGAAAGTAGTAATGGCAGCTTTCCTCCCCAGCAGCAGGCTCGGTGGGATGTAGTTGGTAAGGAACTCTGCTCGAAGCTCCTCCCATGTCCCGATCTGACTCTTATCCAGTCCAGCAAACCAAGACCGTGCCTCGTCTCTGAGTGAGAACAAGAACAGTCTCATCCTGATCACATCTTGGGTTACTCCATTCTGCTTCACAGTGTTACACACCTCGATAAATTGGTTGAGGTGGGTATATGGATCTTCTACAGCTCTCCCCCCAAACTAGTTTTGCTGCACCATCTGAATAAGGCCCGTGCGCAGCTTAAAGTTGTTAGCATCGATGCCAACTCTAAATCCGGCCTCCACTTGCTGTGGAAGAAATCGATCCAAGATGGATCTTTGCGGGATCACAACTTGCCTATTGTTCAACTCTGCTAGTCTTGCAGCTTATTCCGCCTGAGTAGCCTGGGCTGCTTGCAGTTGTGCTCTCAGCTGCTGTACTTTATTCACAAATTGCCTCTGCTCCTCGGGAGTCATGTTTTGCAGAGGTGCTTCAGGATTCTCAGCCATCTCTTGCTGTTTTTCTTTTCCTTTCTTTTTGATTTTCCTGCAGGTTGCTTCAATTTCAGGGACAAAGGCCTCGAGTGTTTTTCCTTTGGCTCGCGTGTTCATGCACCTGCACAGAAAATAGGTAAATATCAGTCATCATCGATCGACGTGAATGTCACATCGATCGATGCAAGAAAGTGGTCGACGTCAATCGACGTAAGGTGTCCGTCGATCGACGCAGCAAAGTGATCGACGTCGATTGATGCAAGGTGGCATCGATCGATGCGAGACACAGACTCGAAAACTCACACACGCACACATACAGAAAAAAATAAAACTCAATCCAGCAAATCCTAGAACGAACTAGTAACAAGATAAAATCTAACAATTCCCCGGCAACGGCGCCAATTTGATCACTGTAAAATCTACAGATTAATTATAGCAACTGTGGCAAATAAATTTGTAAACCCTAAGGTTATCGATCCAGGGGAATTGTGTGGGGAAATTATCCTATGTACTAATTATGGTTCTAAAATCTATTGTTTGAGTGAATAGAAAATAGGTTTTGGTTTTATAAAAGTAAAGAAAACAATGCAGAAAATTAAAGTAGTTTTGAAAGCAAATTTAAAAGAACACAGATACTAGGGAAGACTTCTTATTATGGATAACATGTAGGAATCAATTAATTTAATAGGTGGAATACTGCAACATTGCTATATTTCCTTGTTTGGCAAATATAACCTAGATTACTAATTAGTGACTATCTCCGCTCGGTCTCAAAGTACACCAAATTTGTCAATCCGATTAGCAAATCAGTTCAATTCCTACAGTCTAGTATATATGTTTGGATAGTGTAGATTTTATCATGCATTCCTATTCCCACTATTAATATTCACCTCTCGGTCCTTCTATCAATAGCTAGACATCTAAATTAATCGTCACCTCTCGGTTCTTGAATTAATCTAGAATTATGAAATAAACACAGGAATCATGAACCTAATTAATTAATCCTAACATGCATCCATAATAATATCAACCCCTAGAACACGCTAGGGTTTCTAGCCACTCATCGTAGATAGAAATCCAAAAGAAAACATATTAAATTGCATAAAAGTAAAGAACTTACAAGAAAATAAAAGGGTTTCGTGTTTCCCAAGTCTCCAAACTCTAAAAACTGAAAAATATGATTGCATTCCTCAAAAAGTCAAATTTAATTAGGTATTTATAGGGGTGGATGTGTATCCTATCAAATCTAGGGCTAAAGATATGAATAAATCCAATTTTCATCGAATTTCTGCTCCAGCAGACTTGCTCGCGTCGATCGTGGTTGATTGGCATCGATCGACATGGCCATCTCTTCGGCGGCGATCGATGCTGATTGGCGTCGATCGACATGGTCTCTCGCCCCTTCTGCATGGTCTCACGATTTTGGCCATAACTTCCTCTCCCGAACTCAGATTGACCCGATTCTAGTTGCGTTGGAGAGCTAACTCAAAGCATCATCCATTTCCATGCGCCAATAGCCCGAATTCTCCTTGTGGAAGAACTCTTCACTGCTACTCTTACACATCATTGCTTTCAGAACGGTTTTCAAGTGAATTTAGGCCTAAAACCTGCAAAAACACCAAGATGCGCATAATACCACCTAATATAGACTCATGCATAGAATATATATATATAAACTCAATAAAACTATATAAAATAGTAGAAAATAATATAGATAAGCGAGTAAAATAATGAGCTTATCACATTCATATCTGCAACTTCATATGTTCTCCCAAAGTTTTTCAACTCACAGATAATAGCATTGTATCTAGCTTCCATTGATTTAATATTTTCACCAGTAAGCATTTGAAAAGATTCATACTTATCTACACAGTTTTGAAGCTTGTTTCGCTTCATCTGAGCTCTTTCTTGATTGAGTGTGCCAAGAAATTCCCACATCTTTTTGGCGTTGTACTCTAAAGCATCAACAACCAGTGGCTCTAGTAAGGATTGTAAGATGAGATCATGGACACTGCATCCAGCTGAAAATGAACTCTGTCGTCGTTCTTCCACTTTGCATAAGACATCTCCACTATCTCCTGACCTTCTGCTCGTCCGAGCTGAGTTTTCACCTTGGTGATCTTTAGATGTCCGGTAGTTAGAACCTCTGCCATTTATGGGTGGACATTCTTTGGCATGATCAACGAGCGTTTCTTCCATATCTAAAAATTTTCTGATGAGTGCCATCTTAGTGTACCTGAGCTTAAACATGCAAAATAGAAACCAAGTGCAGAAAAACAGAGATCTGGTCCTAAGTGACTCAACAAAATTGTAGCATGTAAGAACCTTGGCGCGTGATACTAACTGTTGGTCCCAAAATCAGAGTGCAAAACTATGCAATGGAAGGTTTGTATATGCAGCGGAAGTATTAAATGACAGTTGCACTTGTTCGCATAAAATAGAGTATAGTCAGTTTTGTGAGTAGAATGCTTAAGGTTAGGTCTCTGTTTACCTTAATTCATATTCACAGTATATAACACTTCAATACTTAGACAAGTATTAAAGGTTTCGAGAGTCAGTTTGTGAAACAGAAAAACAGAGCAAGTATGAAAGAAAGCAGTAAACAACACACAGAGTTTATAGTGGTTCAGATCTCAATATCCTACATCCACTCCACAGAACCAAGGTTTGGATAATTCTCTAAGTAAATACAAGCTTCCTTACGATCTATACACAGTCTGTTGGCACCTCCGTCCACCGGTCAGCTGTGGCACTCGCCTACGAACTCCTTGCAAACTCAGTTTTCAGGTTGAAGTGGGGACGCATGATCGATGCTAAATCTGCATACAAATTATAGCAAAGGGCAAATAAATTTATAAACAACCTAAGGGTTGGTCGATCCCACAGGGATAGTGCAACGAAGGAAAATCATGTACTGGATATAGATTTCAGATCTTTTGTTTGGGCAAATCAAATTTCAGGTTTTTGGTTTTTCAAAAGAAATAATTAAAGAGAAAATTTCAAATAATAAAAAGCACAGATTCCAGGGAAATCTACCAATCTGATCAACTTGCAAGAATTAAATATTCAAACACATGAAACACAATTTTGGTGGAAAACCTTTTATTGTGGTGTTAATTCCTTGGTCGGGCAATTAAAACCTAAATTACTAATTAGTGATCTATCTCCTCTCGGTCTCAAAATACACCAATTAATCAATTTCATAAAGATCTAGATTTTCCTACAATTAAAATCTTCTTGGTCGGACAGATAATCAAAAGTATTAAACTCTTACTTCCTATTATCGATTTTCACCTTTCGGTCCTTCAATCAATAACTAAAACCTAGATCCTGTTTAGGGTTCTAGCCTAACATATTAAAGATAAACATTGCAGGGAAAAATAAAGATTGCATTAAAAAGTAAAGGTTCAACAAAAAGTAAAGAGGAATTCTAAAGAAAATAGAAAATAAAGATGTAAAAACTGTAAAGGGGAAAGAAGATAAAAAACTAAAAGAAGGTTTTCAAAACTAAAGGGGCTAAAAATTCTGAGCTATTGAAGAGTTTATATAGTAGTAGGGTTGAGGCCTTGGATGCATATCTTCAAAAGGTATGATTTATTGCTTCCAAATTGATGTATATCTTGTTCCCCAAGCAATTCTCGCCCAAAATATGTGAAAATCTCGCAAAATTTCGCCAAAACAGTCTGTCTCGGCCGAGATGGCCCTTGCCACGGCCAAGATGGATGATTCAGCCCGGCTGAGATGGCTTCATTTCGGTCGAAACAGATACGTTTTGGCCACTTCCGAACCTTCTGCGCAGCCTCACAGTTTTGGCCATAACTTTTGCATCCAAACTCCGATTGATCCGATTCCAGTTAAGTTGGAAAGATAACCTAAAGATCTTTCAAATGACATGCTCCATTAGCTCAGATTCCATCGGTGGAAGAATTAGTGACTATTTCTTTGAACA
>JAPKLW010000020.1:352895-417310 GCA_026898455.1 Plectranthus barbatus | reverse complement strand
CAGACACCAACTTTTTATCCTTCTTCTTCTTCCTCATCAGCCGGCGCAGATTAAGTCTGCTAGCACTCCATCTCGGCTGTGGCGAACAACATCTCGGCCGGGATGGAGCCTTCTTGTTGACCTCTATCTCGGTCGAAGTGTACCACGCCTCGAGCTTCTGTCTCGGCCGTGGCAACCTCTGCCTCGGCCGGGATAGACTTCGAATTTTTTTTTCAAAAGAAAATAAAAGTGAAGTACAATGATAAACAAAGGAACTCGAAAATATCAAAAAGAAAAGGGAAAAATTGCAAACACAGTGGGTTACCTCCCATTCAGTACCTTATTTACCATCGTGGCTCGACTTTACCTGTGAATCTCATCAAGGAGGCTGGAATATGTATTGCAACAACCGCATCAACTGACTGTTTGATGGAGCCGAGTAGGAGGTCTTGCGATCAAGATAGTATGAATCAGGAGGCTTCAGTTTGTTTCTTTTTGCAATGGCCTCCAAATCCTTCAGAAATTCCCTTTGGTCCACTCTTTTGTCTTTCGCTTGATCGCCCTCTCCTTTGTGTACTGGAGTGACCACATCAATTGAAACAAACAGCTCAGCCTCAACTTGTTCTTCTTGCTTTTCAGCCACTTTCACTTCAATGTCCTCCTTTACTATGCATGCTTCAGTGTCTGGCTTTACTTTGGACAGGATGTCGTCAATGATTGACTCATTAGCCTTTATGACTTTGTTTCTCTCATTGATCCATGCTGATGATGGCTGGACTCTGGACAAGACTTCATCAATGATTGACTGCTTGGGCTGAGCCGGATTAACCTCTTGAAGTGCAACTTGCCTCTCTTGTATTTCTCTCAATTCTTTCCTCAGTAGATAGGCTTCAGTGACCAGTATTCATTGCTCTTCAAGAGTCAGATCGACATCATTCACAATCTTCTCCTCATTCCTCGTGTTTTTACAACTGCGCAAAAAACAAAGAAGAAATCTGGCTGTCTCGGCCGGGATGGTGTGTATCTCGGCCGAGATGGAGAAAAGCGCCTCGACCGTGGTGGGACTCACCTCGGCCGGGATTGAGATTTTCGACTCGACCGTGGTGGGACTCACCTCGGCCGAGACAGACATGACTCAAACACACACGCACACGAAAAAAAATAGAACTGACTCGAAAATTAAAAATAAAAATTAAGAAAATACAACCCAATCCAGAAGTTCTTCAACTTTCCAGTAACGACTCGCCGTCTGACTATCTCCGGCAACGGCGACAATTTCATCGATGTTAAATCTGCATACAAATTATAGCAAAGGGCAAATAAATTTATAAACAACCCAAGGGTTGGTCGATCCCACAGGGATAGTGCAACGAAGGAAAATCATGTACTGGATATAGTTTTCAGATCTTTTGTTTGGGCAAGTCCGATTCCAGTTGCGTTGGAAAGATAACTCAAAGATCTTTCAAATGACATGCTCCATTAGCTCAGATTCCATCGGTGGAAGAATTAGTGACTATTTCTTTGAACATATGCTGCTTTCGGTACGGGTTCTTCATTGGATTTGGCCTAAAACCTGTGAAATCTTACCATGGCAAGAATAATACCCTCTAATATATACTCATGCTCAGTTTATTCAAGAAAAAAAGCTAAAATGCATAAAAGAAAGGAAAAACAATGCGATAAGAGAGTAGAAAAACGAGCTTATCAACGCACCGCGTAACCTCTTTTCTAGTGGTTAGATGTTTACTAATTCTTCCAAGAATGGTTGGAGGTTTACTCATTTTTCCCAGAACTCATGTGGTTGTCATACGCCCGTGAGAATCAGAATCCCAGACTGGGAAACTGACTGCTATGAATATATCTCAGACATATATATTCACCAAGAAGAGCTTCAGCTTAAAGCTTCAGCCTCGTGCTAGGAGAAGTTAGCACTGTGGGTAACTTGAGTTGGAGACTCAAGTCTCCTGTTAGAAAACACGGAAACTCAGAGAGTATTGCAGAGAGATGACCTGAAAATGCCCCTTGTCTTTTTAAGACTTTTAGATTTTGAATTCTGTTCAGGTAACCTTTTAAGGTTGGGAGGGCAGGCCTTCATATAGAGGAGGACCCTTGGCATTTCGAATTTCTATTCATTAGAGACATAAATCCAGACGTTAGACTAAAAGGTTGTATTGTCCAATCGTAGACCATACCTTAGGTCTCCTTTCTGCTCTGCTCTGTTCTGTTACGTCTGTGTACTATACATTAACTTTATGTCAGACTTCTTTTTATCCCGAAGAATCCCAGTTTAGATAACCTAGTACTGACTTGGGCATGTATGAATGCCTGAGTCTGACCGAGCTTCGACAACTTTTGAATTGCTCAATATTTAAAGGTAGAGTCTCTTATACTGACTTTTCAAGGTCAATACAACTTTGCCCTCATACTGACTTCCCAAGATCAGTATGGTAAGCCCTTATATTGATTGTCCACAGTCAGTATGGAAAACACGCTCATACTGATTTCTCTTTATCAGTATGGAAAACCCTTAAACTGACTTCTCCTTAGTCAGTTTGGGAAATCCCTTGTACTGACTTCTCCTGGGTAGTATGGATCGATCCTATACAAGGATTGCTGTTTAGAACTCTAGAAACTGGAAAAACTGACTAAGATGGATTACAATCTTTGACCTACCAAAACAACAAAAGTATGGAAGGATTTCTCTAACAAAAATCCTAACAGAAACTTCCTTATAAAAAAGTAAGTACAGAAGCAAGCATCCCTTGGAATTCATTCATGCTGACATCTGGGGTCCCTCAAGGACTGAAACACTTGGAGGTGCAAGGTATTTCATGTCCCTGATTGATGACCATACCACAAAGGTGTGGGTTTATGTCAAGAAGACAAATGACCAGACAACAACTAAGATTAAAGATTGGTGTAAACTTGTGGAGAGTGAGAAGGGTCGGAAGATTTAATGCTTGAGAACTGACAATGGATTAGAGTTCTTGACAGATGAACTGGACTCCTTTTTTTGTAGAATGAAGGGAATTAAAAGACACAAAACGGCTCCCTATAACCCACAACAAAATAGGATTGTAGAAAGAATGAATAGGACCCTTTTGGAAAGGGTGAGGTGTCTGCTCTCTGGTTCTGGACTGCCAAAGAGGTTTTGGGGGAAGCATTAGCTACAACATGCATCCTTGTGAACAAGAGTCCATCTGCTGTGTTGAGCTTCAAGGTCCTTTATTAGATCTGGCTTGAGAAGGAACCAGATTATTCTATGCTAAAACCATTTGGTTGTTTAACATATGTTCACATAAAACAAGACAAACTAGATCCTAGAGCTCTGAAATGTGTTATTCAGGGATACCCTAGTGGTAAAAAAGGCTATAGGCTATGGAGCTTGGATAAACAGAAGATAATCACATCAAGGGATATGATCTTTGATGAAGGAAGGATGCCTCTTCTAGAGAAGAAGCAAGGGGAAGAAACTGAATCTAAACACAAGGAGAAATTGGAGGATTTAAATAAAGAAATTCAAGTGTTGTTACCAGATGAAATGAATGAAGAGACACCAACAACTTCAAATCAGCAGCCAGATCAACAAGTGCAGCAACCACAGGCACCTGAAGTGCCCATAAGAAACTATTTGTTGGCCAGAGATAGATTGAGGAGGGAGATACACCCTCCTAGGACGTTCTAAGAAGTTGATGTTGTATTCCTAAGTCTCAACATTGCCCAAAAATTGCAAGATGATGAACCAAAAACATTCAGTGAAGCATGCAACAGTTCTTGTAAGAATTTAGTGCCCGAGTTTACTATTAACATCGAGGTGTTGAATACTTCAACACTGTAGAATTCAATATGCCTCGCTAACAGAGTAATGTTAAACAGAATGTTAGTGTTAGACAAAGTTCAACACATTAAGAGTTTAAAACGTTCAAAGTTTAACACACAGTGGAAAAGTAAAGTCAGACACAAAGAATTATCGAGTTTAGAGATTCTAAACCCACGAGAGCCTTACGGCCAAAAACAAATTTCACTATGATAATGAATTTTACACAACAAAATCAAAATAATAAATACCCAAATCCTTTCTCGGTTCACTCCCTCGAAGAAACTTGAATTTACATAGAAGTAGAGACTACAACTATGAAAAGCGTACTTACTAACACATAATTTAACCCTAAAAACTCCTCTACCGTTAGATTCACTCTCCGGAGGTAGGATATTTCTTTGGATTAAATTTCTTGGTGAGTTGAAAGCACAAGAACAATGATCAAGAGCTGGAACTCTTTGCTTGAATAATATCTTGATGCATAATCTAAGCCGTGTGCTTTCTCTTCGCACCCCAACACCCTTTTTATGAATTTAGATGAATGTAGCCTCGTGCTTGATATGTATCTTTGCATATATATTTTGTTGGACACAAAATCAAAGTGCTAAATTGTGCAGCGAAAGGTATAAGATATGCAGCGGAAGTAAGTATGATAGTTGCACTTGTTTTACTAAAACAGAGTATAGTCATTTTTGTGTATTTAAAAGACTTAAGCTTAGTCCTGTCCTGGTTAAGTTAGTTTCACAGTATATACTCTTCAATACTTAGAAGTATTGAAGGTTTCAAAGTTAGTTTGTGAAACAGAAAAACAGAGCTGTAAGTAAAGAAAGATGTAAAAGAGCATACAAAACTTATAGTGGTTCAGATCTCAATATCCTACATTCACTCTTTTGACCCAAGCTTTGAATAATTCGCTAAGTTAATACAAGCCACCTTACAATATGTACACAGTTCGTTGGAACCTCCGTCGTCCGGTCAGCTGTGGCACTCGCCTAGGAACTCCTTGCAGACTCAGTCTTCAGGTTGAAGTGGGGACGCACCCCGCAGCCTCCTTCTCGGTGGTTGAATATTTACTTGTTCTTCCCAGAACTCAGGTATTTGGCATACGCCCGTGAGAATCAGAATCCTAGACTAAGAAACTGACTGCTATGAATATATCTCAGAAATATATATTCACCAAGAAGAGCTTCAGCTTAAAGCTTCAGCCTCGTGCCAGGAGAAGTTAGCACGGTGGGTAACTTGAGTCGGAGACCCAAGTCTCATGTTTGAAATACAAAAACTAAGAGAGTTTGGCAGAGAGATGGCCTGAGAGATTGCCCTTTGTCTCTTTAAGACGATCAAATTTGAATTTTGTTCTTGTTCGTTCGTCACCCGTTAAGGTTGAAAGGGCTGGCATTTATATAGAAGAAGACCTATGGTAATTTGAAATTCTATCCATTGGACTCATAAATCTAGACGTTAGACTCATGGATTATATTGTCCAATCGTAGTCGTTGCCTTAGGTCTCCTTTCTGATCTTCTTTGCAGCGTCAGTGTACGTTACACTAACTTTATGTCAAACTTCTTTTCAACCCGAGGAATCCCAGTTTGGATAACCTTGTACTGACTTGGGCATGTATGAATGTCTGAGTCTGACTGAGCTTCGATATTTTTCAAAAAGCTCATTCTTTTGTGGTAGAGGCTCTGATACTGACTATTAAAAGTCAGTACAGCTTTGCCCTTATACTGACTTCCCACGGTCAGTATGGTAAACCCTCATACTGACTATCCATTGTCCATATGAAAAATGTCCTCATATTGATTTCTCCTTATCAGTATGGAAATCCCTTGAACTGACTTCTCCTTATTCAGTTCGGGAAAGCCCTCATACTGACTTCTCCTTGTTAGTATGGACGGACCTTAAACCGAGAGCTCCAACACAGTTTTGGGTCAAGGCTAGGCGTGATGGTAGTCAGTTCTTGAGCATTCTCCTTTGCTCAGTCTTCAACCTAAGTTCTATTACAACTCAATTCGATCCTATACAAGGATTACAGTTTAGAACTCTCGAAAGTGGAAAAACTAACTAAGATGGCTTACAACTTTTGACGCACCAAAACAATAAAAAGTGAGGAAGGATTTCTCTACAAAAAATCCTAACAATTTCCCCCTTTTTGGTGTGATCAAAGCCATATGGATCCTAAGCCGATGAGGTGAGGATAACTTTAGAGTTTTTATAGTTTTGACAATGTGTCGCATAAACTAGAAAAGTTCCCCCTCAACTTGGGCTTTTTACATAAAATCTTCTCTTTATAAACTAGGAGAAATATTGCTCGATTGATTTTTCTGGTCAGTTTAGAGCCATTTAAATCTTAAGAAGGGGAGAGAGAGTTAGAAGCCTGCTGATTACACTGGATTGTGTAAGTTCAGCGTTTGAAGAATGAAGACCTTTGTTGGACAAAAAGAGATTGTCATCAACAAGTCAGTTTACCATTTTATAATTTTCATTACAAGTACGGGGATAAACTAACAAAAAGAAACCTATTACAGAACTATTTTTCAAGTCTTTACTAGGCTGCTTCCAGTCTTCATGATGTCCTTCCAATTGAATGTTGCTGGATTTTTCTTGAACACCTCATCCAAGGAATACAGATAAAACTATTCCCGGATTTTGGTCTTCCAACAGTTTTTAGTCGGGAGGTAGTGCGGGTGGCTTTGCACTTTATGGGAGGGAAAGATGAAATGTCTTCCCTTTTCTTCTCTTTCCTTCTCCCTACTTCTTCTTCATTCGCCAAGTTCTCCTTTATGAATTGTGCCTTTGATGGCAAGGAGACAAGGCGAAGAAGCTCTCTAAGTGTTCATGCCCCGTTGTTGGCATATCACATCTGAGCCGTGAGCTTTTTTGATTTGTAGATTGAGACTACAAAGGAAGATGATATCTTTTGATATCTTCTGCTCCTTCTACAATCTGTTTACCCATCTCATACTCAGTTTTTCTGATGTCTTTTGCACCTTCCATACTTCTTTTCCCCCCTATTTGACCGCACCAAAAAAGGGATGTGAACTTATGTCTGGAGGCTTGGGTTCTATCACCATTTTCCCATATCTAAGGGGAGATTTTGGTTGAAGACGAAGTATAAACTTGGAAGGAAGGGTTCGACAATGGAGATTCGAGAAAACAAGTTTTGTTTCTTTGTGGAGACAAAATGAACTCTATTTAAAGTAGAGAGAAAGATTATTTAAATGAGGTAGGTGTACCTTGTGACCTTTCGGTTTCTTGATTTTCAGCGATGATTGAGATACATTTCGTTGCGATGTGCATTTCAGATTTGACTGGAGCGACGTGGGAAAGAGTGTTATTCCACATGTCGAAATCTAATTCATCGATGTAAGATACGCATTAATAGCAATGTACCTGCAGTGATCGCCTTTAGAATTCGAAAATCCACCTTTCGAAATTCAAGACTGACTGATAGTCAGTTCCTTAACTGAGAGTTGGAACTCAATTTAATTATGCATTCGTCCTTCAGAATTCTTCTAAGTATAAAAACAAAAAAATTGGTTTCTCTTTATCAAGTCTGTTCGGAGCTTGAATTAAGGTATGATTCTGCTTCTTCAGATGTCGTGGGGATTTCTTCTTCTTGCATCGAGTCATGAAAACTGAGAGCTTAGACTTAGTTTTATTCATCATCATTTCTCTTCAACAAGGACTTCATCAATCTCCAGTAGACCAAGTTTGATACAGAGTTCTTTGAATCTGGTCTTTGGGAGTGGCTTGGTGAAGATATGAGCCAACTGATCTTCAAGTCAGATGTACTCAATGGACACATCCTTTTTCTCGACGTGATCTCTGATGAAGTGATGCCTTATGTCGATATGCTTTATTCTGGATTGATGAACTGGGTTCTTTGTGATGTACATTGCACTGCTATTATCACAAAAGATTGGAACGCACCCAGTTTTTATATCTTAGTTAAGCATTTGTTGCTTGACCCAAAGCACTTGAGCACAACTACTTGCTGCAGCAACATACTCCGCTTCAGTTGTAGACGTAGCTACTGAATGTTGCTGCTTGCTGAACCAGCTAACAAGCTTGTGGCCTAGGAACTGACATGTTCCGCTTGTGCTCTTTCTCTCGATTCTGCATCCTCCAAAATCTGAGTCTGAATAAGCATTGAGAGTCACTTCAATAGATTTTGGGTACCAAATACCTAATGACTTCGTTCCTTTGAGATATTTGACTATTCTTCTGGTAGCTTCCATGTGCGACTTCTTTGGATTAGCTTGAAATCTCACACGTAATCCAACTGAGTAGAAGATGTCTGGCCTACTTGCAGTTAAGTACAGGAGTGACCCAATAATGTCTCTGTAAGCTGTTGGGTTGACTGCCTCGCCTTCTTCATCAAGGTTGATCTGAGCACTCGGGCTCATTGGAATCCTCAAGGGCTTGGTCTTCTCAGGACAAAACATGCTGATCAAGTCCTTGGTATATTTCTTCTGGTTGATAAAGATTCCTCCTTCTGACTGAATGACTTGAAGACCTAAGAAATAAGTTAGTTTGCCCATCATACTCATCTGGAAATTGCTTTGCATCAGTTTGGCAAACTTTTCACACATCTTAAAGTTTCTGCATCCGAATATGATATCGTTGATGTAGATCTGCACCAAGAGGATGTCTGTTCCATCTTTAATTCTGAACAAAGTGGCGTCGATTTTGCCTTTCCGGAAACCATTCTTGAGGAGAAACTGATACAACGTCTCATACCATGGTCTGGGTGCCTGCTTCATCCCATAAAGAGCCTTCCTCAGTTTGTAAACTTGGTTTCCTTCTTCAAAGCCAGGGGGTTGTTATTCATATATTTCTTCTTTCAGATCCCCATTTAGAAAAGCACTCTTCACATCCATCTGAAAAACTGTGAAGTTGTTGTGCGCAGCATAGGCGATAAATAGGTGAATTGCTTCAAGTCTGGCCACTGGAGCAAAAGTTTCATCAAAATCAATTCCTTCGCATTGAATATATCTTTATGCTTCCAGCCTTGCCTTATTCCTTATTATGCTCCCAAATTCGTCTGTCTTATTCTTGAAGACCTATTTGGTGCCGATAACTGACTGATGAATTGGTCGATCTACTAAGTACCGAACTTCATTTCTCTTGAATGCAACAAGCTCTTCTTCTATTGCATTGATCTAATCAGTTGACTTCAAAGCTTCTCCAATTTTTGTTGTCTCTGACTCCTGAGATATAAAACAAGTTAGTAGAGCACTTCCTTGTCTCGTGCGAATTGAGTTGACAATACTATCTAGCATAGCTTCGTCAGGGAGGTTTCTTAACCATTTCGGCTTCTGGAGCTGGGTAACTTCAATGGGTTAGACGAAATCTCCAGGATACTCAGTATCGTATGCTCCCGATAGTGGAACTTGAAATAGGTCATTTTGACTGGAGTCTCCTTCTCCAGTAATGACTTCCATATCGTGGTTTCTCGGATTTCCTTGAAGCACAGATTGTTGGACATCTTGAGGATGAGCACTTTCATCTTCATGAAAGTCAGTTTGAGTTGGTGACTCTATTCCAGTTTTATCCTCAAACTGAGCTCTGATATAATATTCTGAAATTCCCCCTTGATCAATGCTTGGGTGCATCATCAATGATCCAAAGGCTTTTGTAAGGTCGATTGCGGTACTGGCCTCTTCATCTGGAAAACTTGTGTAATCATTTGCAGATTTTGTCTAAGAAACTTGACTTCGATCTTTTTTATCAACACTCTATTTCTCACACCCATTGTTAACAACAAGATCACCAAGTTCCAGTTCTTTCAAGGTCCTGCACACTAAGATAGACTCATAAAAAACAACTTAGCATGTTACTTCCACAAGTCTGGTTGTCGTGTTGAGTACTCTGTATCCCTTGTATGAAGGATGTCCATATCTAAGGAACACTCTTTCATCTGCCTTGAGACTAAAAGTATTCTGTTGTGACTTCTGATAAGTTAGTGTTTTTACCAACTTATCTAGTTGTTCTTTGACTGATTGAGTGATGTTCAGACTGTTTTTAGTTTCTTTTTTTGTGCATGAATTGGCTTTTGTGCTCGTAATATCGTGTTTGGTGAATCATGCAGGTTTTTAGTAAAAAACAGGAAAGAATCAGAAAAGTGCTTGAAGTTCAAGGTCTACGTAGATCGACGCCAGGGCACGTCGATCAACGCTGAAATCTGGATGGATTGATCGATGAGGGTGTTTCAAGAGCGTCAATCGACGCTGATCTCCAACGATCGACGCGTCTGCGAGATTTCCTAATGTGAACCTGATTTGAAGATAGAAACATATCTAATCCTAGATGTTGTTTGATACATCTTTCATTATTATAAATAGCCATGTAAAACTCTAATTTAAGGGTGGACATCAGTAGAGCAATTAAGAGATTTTTAGAGTTGAAAAATTTAGAGATTTTCTAAGAGTTTTAGAGTTTATGTTTGAAGACCGAATTTTGTGGGAAGACATTCTGACCCAAGTTTTTATGCAATTCAGGTTTTATTTTTGTATGATGAATATTAATATGAATATGTGTAACTAACTTCTTCCTCAGATTCTAGGGTTTCGAACTATCAATGTATGCATGTTTGATTGATTGAATTTTTTTCCCTTTCCCATCGTAGTTTGTGAAATCTGTGTTTATTCATAGTCTTGAGTTTGCTGGCCACATCTTAGGATTAATTAGTTGATTACTTGAGATGTAACTGTAATGGTTTTCAATGGAAAGAGATTTTCACAATATAATTTGATTTCTTGTCGTAACTGAAGGAGATAAGTTATAGGAATAGATCCGTAGAATTATGGAGTTAATTAGTTCATCTTGAGACCGAGCGGAGATAGGTAATTAATTAATCTACTTTATGAATTGTCCAACAAAGAAGTTCATAATACTTTTTCTGATGTTTCACTACGAAGAGGAATTAATTTGGGAATTAATCAATTCATTCATCTATGTCATACTTGATAGGTAGATATCACAGGAATCTGTACTTCTCCTAATCGTTTTATCAAAAGTATTTTAATTTCCTGTTTAATTTTAAGTTGCAAGTATTACGACTTTCCAAACAATAAAACCCTAAATTTAATCTTTCCTAACCAGTAGTTCGAGAACTTATATTTTAGTATTTAGGATTCTTCGTTACTTCTTTCCCTTGGGATTCGATAACTTTATTTGCCTCTATATTATTAGCTTTGCTAAGTCACTGTTAAATAATTTAGTGATCAAATTTTGGCGTCGTTGCCGGGGATTGAATAGAAATAATCTTACTATTAATTATGTGATCGAAATACTGATTTAGGCTATAATTTTCGTACTTTTGTTTGAATTTTTGTACTTTCGTTGTTCACCTCGATCGACGTGACACCCACGTCGATCGACGTAGTTATTACTTCCACGTCGATCGACGCCCGTTTTATTTTCCAGAAATTCAGTTTTTCTAATTCATTCTGTTTCAATTTGTTTCCATTCACCTCACTAACTCATTTGCTGTACAGGTAGTGCATGATTACGAGAGCTAAAGGAAAGGACACGCTTTATTATTACCCGGACATTGAAGCCACTTGCAAAAAGATCCGAAGGAATAAGTGTGCTCAGGAAAGCTCGAGTAATCAAGCGATGGACGATAACATACCACCGCCAATTGTTCAACCACCTCCACCAATGCTAACTGTAGAGGAGCAAGCTGTGCTTCTCCAAGAAGTCCAAGCCATGAGGGCACAACTCCAACAACTAAATCTGGAAAGAGACCTCGAGAGGAACAATCAGAATAATAAGGATTTTCGCTGCAACCCACTGTTTGAGGACAATCCCGATAATGAAGAGGATGATAACCAGAATCAGCCAGAGGAATTTGACGATGAGGAAGAAGAGGAGGCTATGCAGAACCGATATAAAACTCGGTTCAGGGAGACAGACTTCAGAGTTGGCATCAATGCCAACAACTTTGAGCTGAAGACCGGGTTGGTACAGATGGTGCAGCAAAATCAATTTGGAGGAAGAGCTACTGAGGACCCTTATGCACTTCTGGATAAGTTTCTTATGCTCTGTTATACTGTCAAAATCGGAGGAGTCAGCAAGAGTGCCACCCGAATGCGTCTGTTCGCATTCTCTCTAAGGGATAAGGCACAGTCTTGGTTCACTACACTGGACAAAGAAAGTATTAGTACATAGACTGAACTGCGAAATGAATTCCTGGAAAACTTCTTCCCTCCAAACGTCATTAGGCAGAGAAGGAAGGAAATCATTAGATTCGCTCAAAGACCCGATGAGAGTTTCAGTGAGACATGGGAGCGGTTCAAAGAGCTACTGAGATCTTGCCCCGGACATGGCTTTCCACCAGGAGAACAGGCATAAGCATTCTACGAGGGACTCAATGATAAGACCGTCAAGTTGGTGGACACCACACTAGGAGACACCATCATGACGAAAAGTGGAAAGAAGACCATGGAATTCTTCCAGAAGATGGCCAACAACAATCAACGGTGGTCCTCAAGTCGAACTCGGCCTGTGAAAGCGGCCGAGAAAGTGGTGGAGAAAATTGCCAAACAACCTGATTTGGCAACCGAGTTGTAAAAGATAAAGAAAGAGTTCGTTGCACTGAAGCAAGAGAAAACAGTTGCTACAGTAGAGTCAGTGCAAGCTCCACCTGAGGGGGATGGTGCCGAGGTAAACTTCATCCAAAGGGGTGGTTATCAAAATAACTACCGAGGAGGATATCAGCAACACAATCAACAGCATAACCAGCCCTATACTTATAATCACGCAAGGAATCACCCTGGATTTTCCTACGTGAACCCTCATGCCGCGGAGCAGCCACCACCGGGATTTGCCTTACAATATGGAGCAGTAGTGGAGAAGAAGAAGCCTAATCTCGAGGAGATTCTGGCCAAATTCATGCAAGGCTCCACTGATAAGGTAGCCAAGCTGGAGCAAGAAATCTCGAGCGCGATCACTAAGGTTGATCAGGTGTAGAAGCATGTGCAGATTATAGAAAACCAGGTCAGCCAGATTGCCGATGCCCTCGGAGCTCAACACAAGTCGGGACAACTCCCGAGCAACACTCAGGTCAACCCCAAGAATCAAAATCAGAGGAACCAAGTGAATGCCATAACTCTGAGAGGGGGAAAATCGTATGAAGGGCCAAAACAGGTAGGGAAAGAAGCCGAGCAGGAAGAAGAAGCCGTCGCAGATGCAGCCCCATCGACCGACGCGGGGTCTCCGTCGATCGATGCAACACCAAAGGCCACGTCGATCGACACTGATCCACGTCGATCGATGTCCACTCCCATTCCGCCACCGAAGAAACCTTCTTTTCCATATCCGCAGCGGTTTGCCAAGACAAAGATGAACGAGAGGTATGCACGCTTCTTGGAAACTATGAAAAAAATGCATATCAACATTACATTGGTTGAAGCCCTGCAAGAGATGCCCGGATACATCAAGTTTCTGAAAGACATGGTCTCTTAGAAAAGACCCTTCTTGGAGCATTAGACGGTCAACTTGTTCGAAGAATGCAATGCCATAATTCAAAAGAAGATGTTAATCAAAAGGGAGGACTCGGGCTCCTTCACAATCTCTTGCATCATCGGAGGGGAGACCTTCGGAAAAGTTCTCTGTGATTCAGGTGCATCGATCAATCTGATGCCGCTGTCAATCTTCAAACGATTGAAGATTGAAAACATCAAGCCCACGACAATCTCACTTCAGATGGCTGATCGATTAGTGTCTTACCCGAGAGGCATCGTGGAAGATGTGCTGGTGAAGGTAAAAGATTTCATAATTCCAACCAATTTCGTGGTGCTAGACATGGAAGAAGATCGGAACATTTCTCTGATTCTTGGAAGACCATTCTTGAAGACCGGAGGAGCATTGATCGACATTCGAGACGGCAAACTGACATTCCGGGTGAATAATGAGTCAGTCACATTCTTAATCTATAAGGCGATGCAGAAGCACAACGAAGGAAGCTATCACAAAGAATGCCACATGATTAACTGCTTCAACCCGGTAATGTCTTCTCCCTTCGCCTCTCTCAAAAGTGAGCCAGACTTTCTGGAGAACTGCCTGCAACACTCGCTGTTTTCGTCAACAAATCTGGACGAGGCAGATGAGGAGATCTTGGATCTAGTCATGGAGCTGGATGTGCTCGAGGAGATAACTCGGGAAAAAGAAACCAAAACAGAACCACTGCCTAGTCGTTACTGCCGGAACAAACCAGAAAATGATGGTGGAAAGCACACATCGATCGACACCGTTGGCTCGTCGATCGACGCCGCTGCGAAGTCCACATTGATCGACATGACATCTTCGTCGATCGATGCAGACCTGGGAAAGCCGTCATCCAGCTCTAATCCACCAATTCTGGAACTCAAGACGCTTCTGGCACATCTCAGGTATGCATTTATGGGTTCTAATGACACTTACCCTGTTATTGTTTCTGCCCATCTTACACAGGGGGAGTAGATAAACTACTGCGAGTTCTACAGAAATTCAAGTCCGCCATCGGATGGACTTTGGGGGATATCATGGGGATCAGCCCTTCACTTTGCATGCATAAGATCATCCTTGAAGAGGACGCCACACCGAAGAGACAAGCACAACAACGACTGAATCCCATCATGCAAGAAGCCATAAACAAGGAGGTTCTCAAACTCCTAGACCATGGCATGATATATCCAATATCCGACAGCAAGTGGGTGAGCCCTACACAATTAGTGGCCAAGAAAGGGGGGATGCAGATAGTAAAGAATGATGATGGAGAGGAAGTTGCGACAAGACCGATCACGGGATGGCGATTTTGCATTAACTACCGAGCCTTAAACACCGCCACGTGCAAGGATCATTTTCCTCTTCCCTTTATTAATCAAATGCTTGATAGATTATTCGGTTACCCTTTTTATTGTTTTCTTGATGGTTACTCAGGGTACAACCAGATAGCTGTGGCACCAGAAGACCAGCACAAGACTGCATTCACCTGCCCAAACGAAGTGTTCGCCTACCGACGGATGCCCTTTGGATTATGCAATGCACCGGAAACCTTCCAGAGATGCATGATGGCAATCTTCCACGACTTGATCAAAGGTGTCATGGAGGTATTTATGGATGATTTCTCAGTTTTTGGTAGCTCTTTATATATTTGATTGCAGAATCTAGCTACTGTACTTGAGAGATGCACCGAGACAAACCTATGCCTCAATTGGGAGAAATGCCACTTTATGGTGCGAGAGGGAATTGTGTTGGGCCATCGAGTATCAGCTAAAGGACTAGAAGTAGACCGAGCCAAAGTGATAGCCATTGAGAAGATGCTACCACCAACAAATGTTAAAGCAGTCCGAAGTTTTTTAGGCCACGCCGGATTCTATAGGAGGTTCATCAAAGACTTCTCAAAGGTATCTCGGCCCTTGTGCAACCTGCTAGAGAAGGATATTTCCTTCGTTTTTGATGACGAGTGCTTGAAGGCCTTTGAGAGACTGAAAGAGGCACTAGTGACTGCGCCGGTCTTGACCTCGCAAGATTGGGATGAGCCATTCACATTGATGTGCGACGCCAGTGACTACGCTGTTGGGGCAGTCTTGGGTCAGCTGAAAAGAAGACTCTTCCATGTGATTCATTACGCCGGCAAGAGCATAAATCCGGCTCAATGCAACTACACCACTACGGAGAAAGAAATGCTCGCGGTTGTGTATGCTTTTGACAAGTTATGTTCTTATCTGATAGGTTCGAAGACGATTGTCTACACTGACCATGCAGCCATCTGATATCGGTTTGTGAAGCAAGATGCTAAGCCTAGATTGATCCGGTGGATATTGTTGCTGCAAGAGTTTGATTTGGAGATCAAGGACAGAAAAGGGAGTGAGAATGTGATCGCCGACCATTTATCACGACTCGAGCCACCAGTCGAAGGGGATGACCCACAATTGAGGATCCGAGAGACGTTCCCTGACGAACAGATCTATGCTCTTAGGGATTTGAAAGAGACGTTTGAGTCCAAAATGCCCTGGTATGCGGATTTTGCCAACTACTTGGTCGCCGACGTACTTCCTCCGGACTCTTCTCCATACGTAAAGAAGAAGTTTCTACACGACGTTAGATTCTAATATTGGGAGGATCCCTATCTTTTGCGTAGATGTGCTGATGGCGTCATTCGCCGTTGTGTGCCCCAGTCAGAGTGGCATCAAATCTACAAAGCCTGCCATTCATCTCCAAGTGGCGGTCATTATTCAGCCAACCGGACGACATTCAAAATTCTTGCAAGCGGATTCTATTGGCCATCTATCTATGAGATCTGCCGTGGATGGATTACGAGTTGTGATCGCTGCCAGAGGACCGGCAACATCTCGCGGAGGGATGAGATGCCACAGACTCCGGTTATTGAAGTCAAAATCTTTGATGTTTGGGGGATCGACTTCATGGGACCTTTTACGCCATCCCAAGGGTTCTCATATATTCTACTGGCAATGGACTACGTGTCACGATGGGTTGAAGTCGTACCAACAGTTACCAACGACTCCAAACTTGTCATCAAATTCCTGCAAAAGCTCATGACGAGATTTTGAACGCCACGACCCTTGGTAAGCGATGGGAGATCCCATTTTTGTAACAAATGGCTTGCTTCTCTTCTTGCTAGGTACGGAGTCAAGCACCACGTTACCACCCCCTATCACCCCCAAGGGAACGGGCTGACGGAGCTGTCCAACCGTGAAATCAAGAAAATTTTGGAGAAAACAGTGAAGCAAAGAAAGGATTGGGCGGCAATACTTGATGAGACATTATGGGCATACCGCACCGCCTACAAAATGCCCATTGGGACGTCACCATATTAGCTGATTTTCGGGAAGTCCTGTCACCTGCCCGTTGAGATGGAGCAGAAGGCTTGGAGAGCAGTGAAAGAATTGAATCTGGATTGGAAGACGGCTGCAGAAGAGCGCGCCATGGCATTGAACGAGCTGGAAGACTTTAGGGATGAAGCCTACGAGAACAATGTCATTTACAAAACACGAGCAAAGAGGTTTCACGACAAGGGGATTCTCTCACATGTTTTTCAATCAGGTGACAAAGTCCTCCTCTTCAAATCCCGTCTTTGCTTCATGCCTGGGAAATTACAGTCAAAGTGGGCCGAACCATACACCGTAATCTGTCAATTTCTGATTGGTGTAGTCGAACTGGCTGGCCAAGATGGGAAGTGAACGGGCAGAACCTTAAACCGTACTACACCCCACTTCATGTCGGAGCGGTGGAGAAGTACTACTTGAATCGCCCATGAAAGTACAAGTATTGTCGAGCTAGCGACATGAAACCAAGCACTAGTTGGGAGGTAACCCAACAATTTTCTGCTTTTTTTACTTCCGTTATTTTAATTCAGTCTAGTTGAGTCATTGGGATTTAGTATTTTTAGTAAATTTTTCGAATTTGTTTTTCGAGTCCAGTGCTCTGTCGAGGCAACTTCGATCGCTGCTATTTTGCATCGATCGACGTGTGTTTCTTGGCCACATCAATCGACGTCCTTCTGCATCGATTGACGAGAGTTTTTTGTTTGCATCGATCGATGAGAGGCCTTCATCGATCGACGTGAGCTTTTCTGAGGCGCGAACAGAGACGGGTTTTAAATCCATTTCCCCTCATTTTTTTCTCACAACACACAAACGCACGACGCTCTCTCTCTCTCAAACACCCACCTCGAAAGTTTTCTCCAAAAACTCGCCGCTACAATCAAAGGTACGTATCCTAGATACCTCCTCTTTGATTACTTCATGTGTTTTGAATGATTTGAGCATGATTTTGATGAAAATTGAACTTTGGAGCCCTAGTCTCAATTTTTGCCTTTTTGTCAATTTCGTTGCAACTCATCATGATTATTCGATATGGATAGTTGTTCTAGTCGATATACTTGCTTTTGGTGAATGTGTAGCTTTGAATTTGATTGAATATGACTTTTGCTTGTTTGGGGATAATTTTGATTGGGGGGTTGATTTTCTATTCCTGCCACTTTGGGGTGAAATTCTCTCGATTAAGGATGGAATATGCTAGGATGGGGTATGAATTGCATGAATGTCGAACCAATTTTGCTAGGGTAGATGCATTTTGTGGATAATTGCAAATTTTTGTTGTAGTGATGTTTGGGAATTTTTGTGAAGTACCGTGATGAGTATTGACATTTTTCCTACTACCCTTGCAGTTCATTATGGACTTTCGACCCACCTTCGCCAATCGGGCTGCAGAGAAACGATACAGAAAATTCACAAGCTCAGAGTTCACAGTCCGACAAACACTTTACCCATGCCCTGAGACGATGAACAGGCTGGGGATTCGAGCTGATGTGGAGGCCCTATTGGAGAAAGTCAATTGGAGTGCATGGATGACAGCGCGGTGGCCGACATACCCATCGCTTGTGCTCGAATTTCTTGCATCACTCCATGTCTACGAGGTTCAACCGGAGTCGGAGCCTACCACCATCTCCTTCCAACTTCTGAATGAACACTATGAGATACCGAGGGATGTGCTAGAAGGTATTTGGGGAGTCCAAAAAGGGGGGGGATGGTTTTCTTCCCACGAATTTTGACATTGCCCGATTTTGGAGCCAAATTGCAGCTGAAGCAAAGGAGGATTTACGAGAGTTCGACTCGGGAAATTTGAAAGCATCTTCCATCGACAACCCCGTGTTCCGCTATCTTCAGAGGTGCATGGGGGTGTCTATCACCGGCCGACATGAAAGCGCCAAGGCGAGAGTGGGGGAGCTGTACGCCATCTACTGCATGCTGATGAGAGAAATGTTCAACTTCACGGCGTTGGTCATGGACCACTGGAGGCATCAAATCAAGGCCTCCAAGGGCAAAATTTGGAGCGGGGGATTGATTACCCCGATTGTGGAGCACGTGTGCTGCTATCGAGGATGACAGCCGAGGACTTGGCACCGGGCATCTGGTTTGGATGTTGATGCTTTCACCCGGGGAGGCTGGTTGGTCAATGCGGATGTCCAATGGGGACAAGTTCCCACTTCCGCAGAGGGAGCTCATGCACGTCACAGATTATCACTTCCGTGATAATTGGTTGATGAGCACATCCGCCCACATGCGGCTCATGGTTGGATCACGTGGAGGACCCGGCACCTCCAGACTTCGTCACCGACCGCTAACTCAGCCGGACCAATGACCGCCGCGGACCCCCCAGCAGAGCACGAGGATGAGGAGCGCGATGGAGGTGGAGAGGAGATTCCGGACCGGACCGGTGGACCTTCATTCAGCCACTTTGCGGGAGAGTCTTCATCTTTCGGGGTGGATTTGGCGACGATCTATCAGTTCATGCAGCAGCAGGCTGCTTTGCATACGGAGGAGCACACCCGGCAGACAGAGTTTCGCCAGCACGTGACCACGAGGCTCAACACCCTCGACATGCAGATGCAACACCTCCTCTTGAACATCCAGTCTGACTCAGTCTACCTCCGCCACCAGCGTGAGCACTAGGACCGCCAGCGGAGACTTCCCGTGTGGCCATCTCCTGATGTAGAGATGGAGGATCCTCCGGAAGAGGAATGAGGTACTGTTTTCTTTTTCCTATCTAACTTTCAAACTTGTCCACTCCTTTAAATGAAACAAGTTTGGGGGGATGAGGGTCGGAAAAGGGAAACGTTTGTTTTATATTATTTATTTATTTTATTTTATTTTTGATTTTTTCTTTTGTTTTCATTTTAGTTTTTTTCTAAACAATCACCATTCTTGTTTTTTTTGCTTCAATGTGAATAATTGCTCTCTACAAGGCTTTTCACTCAAATTAGTATTTTGATCTCTTGATTTGTGGTACTAGTTCTGAATTGAATAGTCTTGAGCATTGTTTTAGGAGCTTTTGAACATAGGGCAGTCAGAACTACTTTTGATTATTTTGTTGTTGAGAATGATGACCTATCTTTCCTTGAATAAGAATTGGTGATTGATAATCGAGATATTTGCTGATTGAGAATGATAATCTGTGTGATAGAGTAGCCGATGATAGGAGTTGTTTTGCTTGATAAGTTGATCTTTGAAATATAAATTTTTGCATGATAACTGTTCAAAATTGGGTAATTATTGAGAAGTAACAAAAATTTTAACCCTGTGTGAAATTTGAGCCATTTTCTCATTTGATGAGTGACAAGGTTATTAGACTTACTTCCTAGAATTTGACGAATTTCTCTCTTAAGGTTGCATTAAGTGTGGTAATAGGGTGAAAATGATTTTAGGCATGTTCTTTCGTAGCCCATCTCCCATACACTAACTTTTAATTTCCACTTGTAGCCCCTTTGAGCCTTGCATAAATATTTCTTTGATTAGAAGGGTTGAAGAATAAGAGAATTGTGATTTATCGGATGGTGTGAATTGTGAGATTGTGATATGAGGACGTGTGCAAAAATAGGGGTTCCCATGGGTAAATTAAGAAAAAGTGAACATTGGTGAAAAACAAAGAAAAGAGAAGAGAAAAATGAGAAAAACTCATACATTGTAGTTCACAAAAGTTTGACACAAGTTCTAAGGGACCCTGAAAATTATTAAAAGGAACAAGATTGTGCATGAAAAAAAAGTGTGTGGTTATGATATGCTATGGCCTTTGGGTTTAATTGCAATATTTTGAGAAGGAAGAAGGTGTCTGCAGAGCATGTAAGATGGGAAAGGAAGCAAGATAATCATTAAGGAATCAAACCATCACAACAAGCACAGGCAGGATCCTTGAGCTACTACATATGGATCTATTTGGACCAGTCAAGCCGCCAACCATTGGAGGAAAAAGATTTACCCTTGTTGTAGTAGACGAATACTCAAGATATACTTGGGTCACGCAGCTGACAAGAAAAGATGTAGTAAAGATTCACCTTCCAGAGCTCATCCTTCAAGTGCAAAACAACAAAGGAGTCACTGTCAAAAGAATAAGATCTGACAACGGTACTGAGTTTTGCAACGGTCCACTGATGGATTTCTGTGCTGATGCTAGCATTGCACATCAAAAGTCAGCTCATAGGACACTTCAGCAGAACGGACTTGCTGAAAGGAGAAACAGAACACTCAAGGAGGTAGTCAGAACTATGCTTGCCGAAGCAGACTTGAAAGAAGGTTACTTGGGAGAAGCCTTGATGACAACATGATATACTCAGAACCGGAGCACCATCAACAGTCGCCATCACAAAACTCCGTACTAAGTCCTCAATGGTAGTAAGCCTTCTATAGCTCATCTTCACGCTTTTGGTTTGCCGTGTTACATCCATAACAATAGGAAGTTAATCACCAAATTATTTAAAAGTGACTTAGCAAAGCTAATGATATAGTGGCAAATAAAATTATCGAATCCAAGGGGAAAGAAGTAACGAAGAATCCTAAATACTAAAACGTAAGTTCTCGAACTACTGGTTAGGAAAGATCAAATTTAGGGTTTTATTATTTCGAAAGTCGTAATACTTGCAACTTAAAATTAAATAGGAAATTAAAATACTTTTGATAAAACGATTAGGAGAAGTACAGATTCCAGGGATATCTACCTATGAAGTATGACATGGATGAATGAATTGATTAATTCCCAATTTAATTCCTTTTCGTAGTGAAACATTAGAAAAAGTATTATGAACTTCTTTCTTGGACAATTCATAAAGTAGATTAATTAATTACCTATCTCCGCTCGGTCTCAAGATGAACTAATTAACTCCATAATTCTACGGATCTATTCCTATAACTTATCTCCTTCAGTTATGACAAGAAATCAAATTATATTGTGAAAATCTCTTTCCATTGAAAACCATTACAGTTACGTCTCAAACTACGATGGGAAAGGGAAAATAATTCAATCAATCGAACATGCATACATTGATAGTTCGAAACCCTAGAATCTGAGGAAGAAGTTAGTTACACATATTCATAGTAATATTCATCATAGAAAAATAAAACCTGAATTGCATAAAAACTTGGGTCTGAATGTCTTCCCACAAAATTAGGTCTTCAAACATAAACTCTAAAACTCTTGGAAAATCTCTAAATTCTTGAACTCTAAAAATCTCTTAATTGCTCTACTGATGTCCACCCTTAAATTCAAATTTTACATGGCTATTTATAATAATGAAAGATGTATCAAACATCATCTAGGATTAGATATGTCTCTATCTTCAAATCAGGTTTAGATTAGGAAATCTTGCAGTCGCGTCGATCGACGCTCTTGAAACACCCTCATCGATCGACGCACACCTTGCGTCGATCGACGTGAACTTTGTTTTTGCAGCTTTCATCGATCTCTCCTTCCTCTCGTTGATCGATCTATCCGAATGTCTGCGTTGATCGACGTGCCCTGGCGTCGATCTACATAGACCTGGAACTTCGAGCACTTTTCCGATTCTTTTCTGTTTTTGACTAAAAACCTGCATGATTCACCAAACACGATATTACGAGCACAAAAGCCAATCCATGCACAAAAAGACACTAAAAATAGTCTGAACATCACCCAATCAGTTAATGAACAACTAGATAAGTTGGTAAAAACACTAACTTATCAACTCCCCCAAACTTAAACCATTAATCGTCCTCAGATCAATTCACAGAAAAGAAATTGAATCAAATGCAGATACAAGTGTGCAATGCCTCACAAGCTTCTTTTGCCATCTAAGTATCACTTATTCACATAAATCACGCAATCCAAACAAATTCTCATTGTTAAATTATTGAGGAGGAACCTCACCGGGCAGTGTTTGCACTCATCGCTCAATCAAGTAAAGGGTTTGTGATTCACTCATTCAATGTTTTAGTTTGCCTCACCATAGGTTTGACAAATTTCTCATCTCTCCACTGCTTGTTAATGTGGCTTTTCAAGGAATCAAAAAGGTCTTGATTTGGTTGTAATATGGCTTACCTAAAATGTGGTTGAAACTGACTTGTGGTAGGCCTTCCACAAGTTTGTGCTTGGCAAGATGTCTGTTTGACTGAAAATTCAGATGGCTAAGTATTTTATGCCATAGCCAGTTGACTCCTTCTTGGGATGAGTTTGTTGCGACAAGGCACGTGTCAGGCTTTCCACTCTCCCAGTCTACATAGTAGAGACTTCCTTTCTTCACACCTTTCAGCACAGTCTCCTTCGAGTCTTTGTATTTGATCCAACATTCTTCTTCGGCAAATGTCACCTCATATTCAGATTGGATAAGTTGACTCACACTCAGCAAGTTGTAGTGGAGATTGGTGACTAAGGATACATTGTTGATGATGATTCATTGCATTCCAAGCATCCTTTGCCAGTTACTCGGCCTTTTGAGTCATCTCCAAAACTGACAAGTGGTCCTCTTGTCATTCTCAGTTTTTATAGGAGATTACTATCACCGGTCATGTGAGCTGAACATCCAGTGTCTAGTATCCAAGCTCTTTTCTTCTTTTTAGATTGACCTTGGTGACCCTATACCTGCAAAACAGATAAAGTTAGACAGAAGGTACCCGTGTTTATGCGGGTCCTGCAGGGTTAGTCTTATGGATCCCACCTTTGGGAATCCATACTTGCTCCACCTTAAACCTAGGTGTCACTATATCTTCTACCTTTCTCTTCCTCTTCAAATAATTGATGTAGTTTTTATTCATGTTTGAAGAAAAGGAGTGAGTGTGTGAAACCTTGTGAGAAACTAATTTCTTGAAACTGAGTTTCTAGGAACTGACTGCCTAGAAACTAAGTTCTATTAGGTTCTCGAAAAATGTGTTCGGAGTGTACAGTCTTCCTAGTCCCTAAAATGGAAAAATGATTGGACTCAGACCTCGTATAGTTGTTCCTCCTATACAGATAAGTTCTCCTCTCATACAAATTATGAGTTGGGAACCTCGGATTTCTAGAATCCAGAAATGAAACTGACTTTCTATGAAGTCCAGTTTTTGCTATTGAAGTGGGTTTCCTGGAATTATGAACATTTTTCTTATCCCACTTCCTAGGCATTCTGGGCTTCATCTCAAGTTTGTCTGACTTGTAAGTCAAACCATTTCTGAACTTGGGCATTGAGCTCAGTTTTGAAACTGACTGTCCCCTTCTATCCTGATTGGCCACTGGGGAGTTTTTGTCCATACTGACTACTCCTTTGCCTAACAGCTTTACTTCTACACTAGAATTCTTTCTAAAATGATGATTCGATACATTTTTAGTTTCAGAATTAGATGCATGATTGCTCAAGTTATTTCTGTGAATCCTAATCCTGATTTATCAGAGGCATGTCTTTGTAAACTAAGAGCTTCTGAAACTTTGCTAGTGCTAGAATAAAGTGAACAGATAAGTTTATGATCACTAGCAATCTTCAGTTTTTGGGACTCACATTCTTAAGAAATAGATTTAAAATAATTAAGTAAAACAGAATGTTCTTCTCTAAGTTTGGCTAGATCTTCACTTACTGACTTTGATCCTTGGATCTCCTCAGTCAGTTTTGAAACTTTCAATTTCAATAAAGCATTTTCTCCAGCCAATACATTTTTTAATTCATAGAATTTAGCAAATTCTCTATTTAAAGCCTCTAATGTAACATCCTCTGTATCTGAGCAATAAGAATCAGAGTTGTCTTCTATGCATATTATAGGAATAGAAACTGAGTTAGGGAGATTTACTTGGATTGTAGACTCTGCTTCAATTTCCTCCTTTTTTGCCTTCTTGGCCATTAGCACCAGGAAGGCTTCCTCCACTTCCTCATCGTCTGATGTGTAGTAGCCATCATCATTGTCTGGGTTGTCCAGCATCTTAGTTCTGGAGAGCATGGCCTTTTCAACTGCTCTGGAAGCTTTCTTCTCAAACACCCTCTTTAAGCGCTCCGTTTCCTCTTTGGAAACCAGTGGGCACTCATACTTGAGGTGGTCTGGAGAGTTGCAGTCAAAGCATGCCTTTGGAGGTCTTTCATTGAACTTCAGTTCACTGGACTGTGAACCTTCCTTCTTGGCTCTAACTTTCTCAAGAAGTCTGGTCAGCTTCCTCGTCTGCTCTTCAAGCTCTTCAATAAAGCTCTCTTCCTCCTTTTTCTGGTAGGGAGGTGTGGGTGCTGACTTTGAAGTGGACTTTTGTCCGGAAGATCTGTCAGCTTGGTAAGGCTTTTGAGGCCTTCTTTTGAACTCCCTTTTTGTGAAAAAGGTAGCATCCTCCTCTGGATGTGTGCTGACACTTTGCACTGCTTCATTTTTGTTCTCCATTTGGATGTCCCAGTCGTGGGCTTGGAGTTAGGCGAACATTTCCTTAGTTGTCATCTTGGAGAGATCCTTCTCATTCAAGCTGGTGGTTTTGGCGAACCAGTCTTCCTTAGGCATCTTGGAGAGAATTTTTGCATTCATATCAGCAACTTCATATGTTCTCCCCATAATCTTCGGCTCGCAGATAATAACATTGAATCTAGCTTCCATTGATTTAACATTTTCACTAGGAAGCATTTGAAAAGATTCATACTTATCAACTACTTGTGGCTCTAGTAAGGATTGTAAGATGAGCTCCATGGCCACTGAATCTAGCTAAAAACAAACTTTGTCGTCATTCATCCACTCTGCATAAGGCTTCTCCACTATCTCCTGACCTTCTGCTCCTCCGAGCTGAGTATTTACTTTGGTGATCTTCAACGGTCCGGTAGATAGAACCTCTACCATCTCTGGTGGACATTCTTTAGCATAATCAATGATTACTTCTTCCATATCTCAAAGTTTTCTGATGAATACTTTGGAAGCTTCGAAATCTGAGCCATCTCTGCGTACCTAAGCTTAAAACCACACATATAGAACCAAGTGAAGAAAAACAAAGATCTGGTCCTAAGTAACTCAACACAACCTTATTTTGTAAGATCCTTGGTGCGTGATGCCACTTGTTGGTCCCGATATCAAAGTGCAAAATTGTGCAGCTGAAGGTATAAGTTATGCAGCGGAAGTAAGTATAACAGTTTCAATTGTTTAACTAAAACAGAGTATAGTCAGTTTTGTGTTTTCGAAAGATTTAAGCTTAGTCTTGTCCTGGTTAAGTCAGTTGCACAGTATATACACTTCAATACTTAGAAGTATTGAAGTTTTCAAAGTCAGTTTGTGAAACGGTAAAATACAGCAGTAAGTAAAGAAAGCTGTAAAAGAGCACATAGGACTTATAGTGGATCGGATCACAATATCATATATCCACTCTTCATACCCAAGGTCTGGATAATTCACTTATTTAATACAAGCCTCCTTACAATCTACACAGAGTCCGTTGGCACCTCTGTCCTCCGGTCAGCTGTAGCACTCGCCTAGGAACTCCTTGCAGACTCAGTCTTACGGTTGAAGTGGGGATGCACACCGCAACCTCCTTCCCGGTGGTTGGATGTTTACTTGTTCTTCCCAGAACTCAGGTGGTTGGCATACGCCCGTGAGAATCAGAATCCTACACTAGGAAACTGACTGCTATAAATATATCTGAGAAAGATATATTCATCAGAAGAGCTTCAACTTAAAGCTTCAGCCTCGTGCTAGGAGAAGTTAGCACGGTGGGTAACTTGAGTCGTAGACCCAAGTCTCGTGTTAGAAACACGGAAACTAAGAGAGTATGGCAGAGAGATGGCCTGAGAGATTGCCCTTTGTCACTTTAAGACTATCAAATTTGAATTTTGTTCTTGTTCGTTCGTCACCCGTTAAGGTTGGAAGGGCTAACCTTTATATAGAGGAATACCTATGGCAATTTGAATTTCTATCCATTAGACTCATTAATGCAGACGTTAAACTAATGGATTATATTGTCCAAACATAGCCCATGCCTTAGGTCTCCTTTCTACTCTGCTATATAGCGTCAATGTATGTTACACTAACTTTATGTTAAACTTCTTTTCAGCCTGAGGAATCCCAGTTTGGATAACCTCGTACTGACTTGGGCATGTATGAATGCTTGAGTTTGACTGAGCTTCGATATTTTTCAAAAAGCTCATTCTTTAGAGGTAGAGACTCTCATACTGACTATTAAAAGTCAATACATCTATGCCCTCGTACTGACTTCCCAGGGTCAGTATGGTAAACCCTCATACTAAATATCCATATTCAGTATGGAAAACGCCCTCATACTGATTTCTCCTTATTAGTATGGAAATCCCTTGAACTGACTTCTCCTTAGTTAGTTCGGGAAAGTCGTCATACTGACTTCTCCTTGTCAGTATGGACGAACCTTGCTCCAACATAGTTTTGGGTCAAGGCTAGGCCTTATGGTAGTCAGTTCTCGAGCATTCTCCTTTGCTCGGTCTTCAGCCTCAGTTCTAATACAACTCAATTCGATCCTATACAAGGATTACAGTTTAGAACTCTAGAAATTGGAAAAACTGACTAAGATGATCTACAACTTTTGACCCACCAAAACAACAAAAAGTAAGGAAGGATTTCTCTACAAAAAATCCTAACATATCTCAGCTGCAAATATTAGAAGAAGATATGTGAAAGATATGAAAGATTTGGATCTATATCTAGAAACTAGGAAGTAGATCTATCTAAATAAATCAAATCTATTCGTTCCCAAATCTCTATAAAATACATATCTATCCTAGAATGAACTGAATTAACGAAAATAAATAATTACGAAAAACTAAGGAATGATAAGATTAACTCGCCACAGTTTGACACTACGGAGTTAAACATAGCTTCGACTTTAACACCAATACGTGTTAAAAATTGCATCTTCAATCTCCCCCTTAAGCTTATCATAATTGTAAGTGTTCCAACACAACACTTGTAATTCAGTTCTATTCGACCTGCACAGTGAGATATTAAACTGCACCATAAAAGATATTAGACTTTTCATATAAACATAAAAATTGAAACTATGTCCTTCTCCCCCTGAATGATTGCAGGAATGAAAAGCTTAAGATTTCATGAAAAGTCCTTATCTGACATCAAGAAATTTAGCCCACACAATATCCAAGTTCACTTGATCAAGAAAAAGGGAAACTGAGTTTAACATCAACTTTAACACACCTATTCCACTGAACAAACTGCAACACCAAATAACCTAAAATTAGAGATTTTTTTTGAATTTTTTATTTTTTTAACATAAGGAAATGAACAGAAACCGCAAGCCTTCAAACTTTAACATCAAAGTTTTATACCCGTATAAAACAAACAATCTGATAAAAAACAATGTCAAGTACCATGTTCCACAGAGATAATGTTCCTAATAACATCCTATCTCTAGTACTTAGCTTGTGATATACAAATTCAGCATGTATTACCTCATAATTCAACATGTTCCACATAGGAAGTGTTCCTAGTAATATCCTTTCTACAGTACTTGAGAAATAATGATCGTACATGAAATACATACTCAATATTTTGACATTAAGGCCTCGCTCTTGTGCATACCATCTTATAACATGAGTTTTATACTCCATGTGTTGACATTAAGGTCTCACTCTTGTGCCTACAGTCTTATAACATGGATTTTTTTTAATTTAAAAAATCAAATCTTAAAGAAAATGATATAACACAATCGATAATAAAGAATCAGGCAAGCAGATCAAAAACTGAAAAACAATTTAATGTGATCGACACAATATTTACAATGATCAACATTCTACTCATACGAATTTAAGGAGAATTACACATACCAAGAGATTTTCTAAGATAAGAGAATCTCTCAAAATCAAGGACCTTTGTAAAAATGTCAGCAATTTGATCTTTAGTAAGAATGTGTTTAAGTGAGATAAGATCTTTTTCCACTAAATCTCGAATAAAGCGGTGTCGAATATCTATGTGCTTAGTTCTAGAATGTTGGACTTAATTTTTTGAAATCTCAATAGCACTAGAATTGTCACAGAACAATGTTAAAGTTTCACAAAACATACCGTAATCTTCAAGCATTTGTTTCATCCATACCAATTGTGTGCAACAACTTGCCTCAACAATGTACTCGGCTTTAGTCGTTGAAAGAGATATGCAATTTTGTTTCTTACTTGTCTAAGATACAAGATTTGCTCCAATCAAAAAACAACCACCACTTGTACTTTTTCTATCATCAACATCACCGGCCCAATCAGCATCACTGTAACCTATAATGTTAGTACCAGTATCTTTTGCATACCACAATCCCATGTTTGAAGTTCCAGATATATATTGAATAATTCTTTTAACAACTTTCATATAAGATTCTTTGGGATCAGACTGGTATCTAGCACAAACACCAACACTAAAAAGTATATCAGGCCTACTAGCAGTAAGGTATAACATAACACCACTACCATTAGCTAAGTTTAACACTGGAACCCATTGGTGTTTTCATATATTTTGCAGACTCTAACCCAAATCTTTTCACAAGATTACATGCATATTTACTTTGAGAAATAAAGACACCTTTGTGAGATTGTTGAATCTGGAGTCCAAGAAAATAGTTTACCATACTCATTTCAAACGTGTCAGACATTCTAGTGACAAAGTCATCTACAAGTCTAACATCAGTCACCCCAAACACAATGTCATCAACATAAACTTGAGCAACTATAAAGTTCTTACCGGTATGTTTAACAAAGCGAGTTTTATCCACTTTACCTCTACTGAACCTTAGATCAAGTAGAAATTCAGTTGGCCTTGCATACCATGCTCGAGGCGCTTGTTTGAGTCCGTACAAAGCCTTCTTCAACTTGAACACATGATCGGGTCTTGATGGATCCTAAAAACCATTCGATTGTTCAATATAAGCTTCCTCATTTAAAATACCATTGTAAAAAGCACTTTTTACATCCATCTGATACAAAGAGAAGTTAGAATCACAAGCAATAGCAATTAAAATCCGTATTGACTCTAACCTAGCAACAGGAGCGAATGTTTCATCGAAATAAATACCTTCTACTTGAGTATACCCTTGAGCAACTAACCTAGATTTGTTTATAACAATATTCTCTTTCTCATCAGTTTTATTTTTAAAGATCCACTTAGTTCCAATTATGTTTTTGTCTTTAGGACTAGGAACTAAGGTCCATACATCATTAGAAACGAATTGATTTAACTCTTCCTGCATAGATAAAATCTAATCCTCGTCTTTTAAAGCTTCGAAAACATTCTTAGGTTCAATTTCAGATAGATAATAACTAGAATGGAAGATGTTGAACTTAGAATTCATACAAACCATTTTTACCATCTTTTTGTATTTAACAGGGGCTTTCTTGTGCATTTGTACTCCTTCAGAGACACTTCCAATGACCAGAGACGGAGGGTGGTTCCTTTTGATGTAAAGAGGTGGTTCTTTTTTTCTGAGTTTGACACCAAGGTGTCAAAGATTTCCTCATTGTCCGATTCTAAAATATGTCTAACATTGTCATCCTCTTTGTCAGTGTTAGAGATTGGAGATGTTGGACTTTTTGTTTCTCTAACATCTATATTCGTCTGAGTTACTGATTCCACGTCCTTGTCTATGAGATGAGATGTATCTTCTAGGTCCTGTTTATCTAGTAAAGTAATGCATCATCAAAAATAACATTGATAGATTCTTGGATAGTTTTAGTATGTAAGTTAAACATCTTATATGCTCGACTCTGGAATATCCAAGAAAAAGTGGCTTGTTGCACTTGGAATCAATTTTGTTTAGATGATCTCTATCATTTAAAACTTAATAGATACAACCAAAAACATGCAAGTATTTCAGATTGGGTTTCTTACCTTTAAGTATCTCATAGGGAGTCATCTTGGTTCCGGGTCTAAGATATACTCTATTGATTAAATGACCAGCAGTGTTGACTGCTTCAGCCCATACTTTCTAAGAAAGATGCTTAGAGTGTAACATGACTCTTACCGTTTCTTGAAGAGTGCAATTTTTCCATTCAGCAACACCATTTTGTTGGGGAGTTTTAGGGGCTGAGAATTCATGAGTAATACCTTTTCTTTCACAAAATTTAGAAAACTCAACATTTTCAAATTCTCTTCCATGATCAGTTCTAATACGTATGACATCAACATGATAAAGTTTTCTAAGTTGCCTATATAACTTTCTGAAAAATTCAAAGGTGTCAGACTTTTCCCTCAAGAATTCTACCCAAGTAAATATAGAATAATCATCAGCACAAACCAAAACATACCTTTTTCCACCAACACTTTCTACTTCTATAGGACCCATCAAGTCCATATGCAGCAATTCAAAGCAAGCATTAGTGTTAGTTATACTCAATATGGGATGAGAAGTACGAGTTTGTTTACCTTTCAAACATGAATCACAAACCTTGTCGGTGTTGAACTTTAGTTGTGGAACTCCTTTCCCAGCATCATACATGAGAAGTTTCTGAATACTTCGAACATGTGCATGTCCCATCTTCTGGTGCCATATTTCAGCTTCATCATGGTGTTCGTGCCCAAGTATGACACACGAACACCATAAATTTGCTCACCAGCAATCATGTTTTATATGCTTATGCTTTCCATAGTATTCAAGTGATGGAATCCTAAATTCTGGTTCTATTGAAGTTGTATTATCTCATATGCCTATGGGAATAACACAATTGCCTATGATCTTCTCGGCCTATTTCACCTTCCGGTCTCCATAGATGATTTATTTCTTTCCACTTCCGTGCTAAAAAAATGAGATTAAACAAGATCAAAGAGAAGCTCAGAACATGCTAAACAACATTCTAACATATAATCAAGCATAAGTAATTGTTCCAAAACCCAAGTGTAAAATAGAGTTAGCTCATACTTGCAAAGTGTTGGGAAATCTGTCTAAGGTTTCCTTTCCCAGTAGCTTACTTGTTTAGATTATAGTTTTGGTGGATCAAATCCTAAGTCCTACCAGCGTCAGTTGTCTCTACATAGCTCTAGTCTTAACTGTAAAGTCCTGTTTAGGCTTTTGAGTTGTAAGTCGCAGCTGACAAGGCTCATGCTGACACTGTTCACCAGCATGAGTAACGCTTACCACTGGCTACTGTTCACCAGTTGGGAAAAGTCTCATCAGCAGGCGGCTGACAAAGACTCGTGCTGACACTATTCACCAGCATGAGAAGAGCTTATGACTGGGTACTGTTCACCAGTTGGGAAGGGTTTCATCAGCAGGCGGCTGACAAACCTTACCAGGAGAATACGTGTTCCTACTTACACTATTCACCAGCGGTGATTTCACCAGTCATGGGAGATTCCGAGAAGTGTTAACATCTAGAGATTTGGTAGAATTTGATGATGCCAGGGCAAGTCACCAGCAGAGACTGCCAGCACAAGATCACCAGTATGATCTACCAGTCAGATGTTACCAGCAGAATTCCAGATTCTCTCTCCCAGCGCAGTAGAGACAAAAAGAAGATTCTCTGAGGAATCGACTGACAAAGGATGACTTTAAGGAAGGATAACTTAAAGTTTATCAGTCACAAGACGCCAATCTTATTCCTCGGACTGACTAATAGAGCCGTTCTGACACAAAGAGATCTGTGTCAGATAAAGCGGTCAAAGGTATGGTTCCTTCCGGAAAAACTTACCTGCCGCCTTCAGAAGGACATCCGAGGTCTGACACCTTTCCGGATGTGTCCAAACGGCTAGAAAGTTTGAATCGGTTCCTGCGACTATAAATACGTCGCAACCACCAACATTCAAAATGAATGACTCGGTTGACACATTGAATAATTCTACTCATCTGCTCAACCACCGAAAGAACTGATATTACTGCAAAATCGCATAAAGTACTTTCGAGGCTTTTCATAAAGCTTTCCGTGTGTTGATTTATCAAACACGAGACTTCAAGCTTCAAGCTTGTAAGTTAAAGATCTCACTTGGTGTTCTTTCTCCTTCGAGAGAGTTCACAACAGCTCCTGTGCTTACCAGCACTTGAGTTATTACGGGCATTCTGCCGTAGAAACCGTTGCGTTCTTGGGAGAACTAAAACACCCAGCCAGCTGTGGAGGTTGAAGTGACGTGCTCTCACTCCATCAGCTGTGAAGAGTTGAAGAAGGATCCAGGACCGGGAGCGGTTGATCTAGTGAACTGGTGGACGAGGCATTCACCAGCTAGAGATAGATCGTAGGAGACCTGTACCTGATTACTCTTAGTGAAATTTCCAGTGCTTCGACTGGAGAGTGGACGTAGATCGATTGATCGAACCACTATAAAATCCTTTGCTATTTATCAGCTTTCTGCATTTCATTCATATTTTAAACCCAGCACTCAAGTGCTGGAGTATATCCTGAAACTGATAAATAACTGTGCTGGAGTATTCTAAGTATTGAATCACCAGCTGACCAGTTGTCAGCTGCGTACTGAGTAACCAGCACCAGCTGACCAGTTACCAGTTGTCAGCTGTGTGTAAGTAGCGTGCAAGAAAACAATTAACTATTATTTCCGCTGCGTAACGATTATACTCTGAAAAACCGGGACCAACACAAAGAGAACAAAATAAAATAGGAAATCATTCACCATCGTGTACAACTCAAAAGACAAAAACCAAACTATCAGCGATGATCTTTCTATCTCCAATGGCTTCTCCTCCAAGTTTGTTACTCTATCTTCCTTCGCTCGTGTGGTATGACTCCGTGTGTGTTCTGAGTCTCTCTCTTCAAAATGTACTCTATCCCCTTGATATTTTCCTCATCTTTTCCCATCACCGTTGATCCTACTTCCTTCCTTGGGATTCTTCCACATGTAAAAGTGTCATTGTTTCTCCCAGACAAGTGTTCCGCTTCCATTGTGACATCTGTCCCCCGGCAGACAAGATCAAAAAGAGACTTTATCTTTGTCTTCAAGTGGTCCCGGAGAGAGAAGATCCTCTTCATCCCGCCCTTTTGCATTTCCCATGCTCCAGCATAACCACTGGCCATATTGCGGTAGGTAAGCTCTAGCATTCTGAACCTGGTCAAAAAGTTTGCAAAAACTTATTAAAACTCGAAATAGCTAAAATAGAGTGCAATAATCACAAAGATGTAAATAATACCAAAAAGGATTCTAAATGAGAACAATCTTATTCAAAACAACATCCAAAGTATATAAGAAAAGATCAAAAGATAACTCTTTATGAGAGTTATCACCCCCCCCCCCAAACTTAAGATGTTGCTTGTCCTCAAGCAACCAAATAAAACCAAAAGCATTACTCAAATTTAATAGCAATAAGCCAAACTAGTCAATCTCCTCTTTAAAAATCCCTCAACAAAAGTTTAAAAAGAAAGCATGAAAGGCAACTCTCAAGATTGTCAAGTTTCAGTCCTCTTTCTTTTCAAAGTTTAACAATATACATTCATCGATTTCAACAATCAAAGTTCAAAAAGAAACAATCAACTTTCAAGATAGCTAAAGTGTAATTGAGCTTAACTTCAACTACTTATTCAAGTCCTCATGCTCATCAATGCCATTTTTTTTCTTCTTCTACCCGTTCGCTTTCTATTGTTTTCCACTAATAAGATTCACATTCCACTTAGATCAAAAGGACTTTCAAGGCTTCTAATGTTAGGCTTGGGTATAGTGACTTGAGTCTAGAGGCATTGTCCTTCTCATTCTAACATTGGACTTATTCTACCTTTGTCTTTCAACTTTTCTCTCTTCTTTTTTTTTTTAACACATATACCCCTATAACATATAGCTGACTTGATATATAATAGAGAGGGCAGCCTTATTCGTACACATCTTTTTTCAAGTTTTTTTTTTCAGACCAACAATTCACCTATCTTTCCTTCTTTTCAGAGTAGGGAATTCGCAAAAAGGACACTTCGAGTAGAAGTGGTACCCCCCGCCCAAACTTTGAACATAACATTGTCCTCAATGTTAAAGGAAAAATTGAGTCAGATCAAACCTCTAGACTAGGACGTGTATGGAAATTGGCTAACATTAAGCAGGTGTAAACAAGAAATAGGCTCAGGCTCAAAATCTAGGTGCAAAGGGAAATTCATTTGAAACACAGAAAAATCTGAAGGCATGAAGATCAAGCAATGGCGTTAATCATTTCTAAGTGTAAAGCTCATTCATATTTCGTCTCAAACAAGGTCAAACTCACGGTAGATGGCATTTCACATTCAAAAGTTCATGATAAATGCCAGCTAAGCTCAAGCATATGTCTAGCATATCAGGTTTTCAAACAGAGACAAATGAAAACTTTGCCTTGCAAACCAGACATGCATGTACAAAGCTAATCAGCAAAAAGTAAATGTGGATTGACCCTCAACAAACGTGATCATCACCAATCATGCAAAGAGAGGAAAGATAAGAATCGAAACATCATTGGGCGAGAGGATATATAACTACTAGACTGATAACTTTTTATTAAAACGACCAAATGAACTTCATGCTATAACATGGCACTAGCATGAAGTTCAGACACTTAACACTAAAAACTAAACATAAAAACAACAAAAAAACATAAACATAACCAAATTATGAAATTTTTTTTGCAAAAGCTATATGGGTTCATAAATGACCCTGTTCATCAAGAAGAACTCCCGGCAGCTTTCTTGTTTTTTTGGTGGCGATCCTTCCTCCTAAGCAGCTTCTTTGTCTGAACCTTGATCGTCAGCAGCACCTTATGCATGGGCTTAAATCCACGCAGCAGCTTTGCCTGGTTTTCCTTGATTTTCAGCAACTCGTTCTGTAAATTTTCCAGTGTGTCTCCATCCTCAGCAGGCTTTTCACCCTGAGCTCGAGATTTTGCTTGCGCATGCCTTTTGATCAGATATTGGATATTGAAGTTGCTCTTGGCAATGCTCCTCGACTCCTTGGAATGAAAAGGGACTCCAGCTCGTTTACATAGCTCTGAGATCATTGAAGAACAAAAAGCGGCCCAGCCCTTTTTGAAGCTTGGAAAGCTATAGAATCAATGATAAAGGGCGCAATGCCAATTGGGTCTCCCTTCACGATTGCAGCTACCATCAGAATTCTGTCCTGACCCTCCAGAGTGTTGTGAGTAGTAGAGCTTATCCTGTTTCTCCGAAAATGGATCCAGATGTTAGCCTCAGTAGTCAGAAAGCTGGCAAGGACAGAGAGGTTATCCTTTGTCTCAGCAACCCACTGTGCACCAGGTACTGCTACTACTCTCAAAGCTTCATCAAGTTGTTCCCTAGTTGTAGAAACAACCAGGTCCATGAAGTTCTCTGGCTGAGGTGGGTTTGTGCTATAGACAGCATGCACAGTCTTTGGGTTTAGAATCACCTTTTTCCCTCTTATAGTTGCCTGGAGTTCGTACTCAATGGCAGTGGACAGTTCACAGTTTGCATAGAACTCCCGAACAAGAGCAATGATGGGTGCCGACTGCATCACAACAAAGGGTTCCCAACCCTGATTCTCAACACTTTTAATCAAACCCTCTGGCAACTTGGAAAACTCCTTGAACCCTCGTTCAAGCATAAACTTGCGGCTTGCCAGGGCTTGCATTCTTTTCCTTGTGCAGATCGGATGAGAATTTAGGAATTCTCTCAATCTCTTCGGCTGAGAGCTCCACAACCTTTCCCTTTCCATGCTTAATTTCCTTCTTCTTCGACTTGTCGGCAGGCCCCTTCGAACTTTGGCCGGTCTCCTTCACTGCCACAACCTTTACTCGCTTTCCCATTTTTGGATTCCTTAAAACCCCATCTTGATCTTCCACAGCTTCTTCTTGCTTCCTGATAAGTTAGGAGTTTTACCAACTTATCTAGTTGTTCTTTGACTAATCGTGTGATGTTCAGATTGTTTTTAGTGTCTTTTTCGTGCATGGATTGGCTTTTGTACTTGTACTGTCGTGTTTGATGAATCATGCAGGTTTTTAGTCGAAAACAGGGAAGAATCGGATTTCCAGTTCCAGGTCCACGTCGATCGACGCCAGGGCACGTCGATCGACGAGGTAAGTGAAGTGGAGCTATCGACGAAGGAGAAGGAGAGATCGATGGAAGCTACGAAACAAAGGTCACGTTGATTAACGCCAGGGCACATCGATCGATGAGGGTGTTTTAAGGGCGTCGATCGATGCCATTCTCCGACGATCGACGCGACTGCGTGAATTCCTAATTTGAGTCTGATTTGAAGATAAAGACATATCTAATCCTAGATATTGTTTGATACATCTTTCATTATTATAAATAGCCATGTAAAATTTGTTTTTAAGTGTGGAAATCAGGAGAGCAATTAAGAGATTTTAGTATTGAAGATTTTTAGAGATTTCCAAGGTTCTTTTTTAGAGTTTATGTTTGAAGACAGGGTTTTGTGGGAAGACTTTCAGATCCAAGTTTTTATGCAATTCAGTTTTTATTTTTATATGATGAATATTGCTATGAATATGTGTAACTAACTTCCTTTTCAGATTCTAGGGTTTCGAATTATCATTGTATGCATGTTTGATTAATTGAATTAATTTCCCTTTCCCTTCGTAGTTTGTGAAATCTGTGTTTATTCATAATCTTGAGTTTGCTGGCCACATCTTAGGATTAATTAGTTGATTACTTGAGATGTAATTGTAATAGTTTTCAATGGAAAGAGATTTTCACAATATAATTTGATTTCTTGTCGTAACTGAAGGAGATAAGTTATAGGAATAAATATGTCGATCTTTGGAGTTAGTTAGTTCATCTTGAGACCGAGCGGAGATAGATAATTGACTAATCTACTTAATGAATTGTCCAACAAAGAAGTTCATAATATTTTTCTGATGTTTCACTAAGAAGAGGAATTAAAGTGGGAATTAATCAATTCATTCATCCATGTCATACTTGAAAGGTAGATATCCCTAGAATTTGTATTTCTCATAATCTTTCTTCAAAAGTATTTTAATTTCCTGTTTACTTTTTACTCTCAAGTATTACGATTTTTGAAACAACCAAAACCCAAAAATTTGATTTTCCCTAACCAGTGTTTTAAGAGCTTGTGATTTAGTACTTAAGGTTTTTCGTTATTTCATTCCCTGTGGGATCGATAATTTTCATTTGCCGCTATACTATTAGCTTTGCTAAGTCGCTAGTAAAATAATTTAGCGATCACTTCCTCTTTTTGGTTTTGGTACCTCTCTTTGGGCTTAGGCGAAGCTGGGCTTTCTTTCTCCAGACTGGATTTAGAGGGCGCAATCTCCATGCCCGGTCATTTCTTACCACTCTGCTTTGTCCTCGTACTTAAATCTGCAAAGAACTCAAGTTCAGAAACCCTAAGCAAATCAAACTACTTGCAAAGACATGTTTTTGACAGATTTTTTACATTTGATTCTCAATTTTCTAGCACAAAAGATATCCCCCACCCCAAACTTTGAGTTCACCCACAGTTTCTCGCAGACAGATAAACCAAAAATCATGGGGCAGAGATATATTTTATTCCCTAGCACAAAATTTGTTAGAATCTCTTGTCAGAGCTACTGCATGCGACTAGCAATTATTAACATAAACCGGAATATGTTTTCACCCAGAAAATAGACTCACAAGTTTAAGAATCATGCTCACAAAAATCTTGGCTAAACAGACAGAAGTAGTTCAACAACATGAAGCAACACAAATTTGAAACCATACCCAACATTCTGGTACACAAATCTTTCCTCCTCTATTCTCTTAAACAAATTTTTGCGGTATTTAAAGAAAGTAGATAGCCCAAAACAAGATATCGGAAGCGAGGGGATAAATTGTACCTATTAAATGACAAGAACTTTAATTTTCACCACAGGATCTTCCCACAATCTCTGCTCGAATGCTTAAGAAGGAGATGGTGTTGTTTGCTTTTCACAGTTTGTACAATATATAAATATACCCACTTTAAGCTTTAAACGGCACATAGAATAAGGAAACCCTTCGACTTCCTCTGATTAGACACAATCTTTCCTTTCAAATTTACAAGGTAAGTTACTAAAACAATCATTCCTAGAGATAGGGGCTAAAACTGATGTCATCATTCTCTCTCCTCTCAACGGCTATTTTTGAGCCACGCCTACTCCTGCGACAGTTTTAACCTACTCACCATCTTGTAATTTCTCTTTTTTTTAAATGAAAACAAAAAAATAAAAATATCTAACACACAAAAGAAATTCCTAACTTTACTTTTAAGTAAAAAAAATCCATGCTAACCTATACCTATGCTATTCACAAGCTGTAGCATCAAATTTCCTAAGACTTAATCAAAACAAAATTAAATTTAACTAGGTATGAAATAGAATGCAGAATTAAAGTAAACATCCTAAGCTATCACCACATGTTTCATCTAACCTCATGATAGTTTAGGTTACCTTGACTGTCAAGGCTCTTGCACTTGTGTGGAAGCCTTTCCTTTTTCCCAGCTTCCTCTATGATAATGTTTCACTCTCTGTCCATTAACCTTGAAAATATTCCATGTGCTTTCATCCTTCAGCTCCACAACTCCATAAGGGTAAACTTTAACCACAATAAAAGGTCCTGACCATCTGGACTTAAGCTTCCCAGGAAATAACCTCAGTCTGGCATTGAAAAGTAGGACCTGATGACCCTCTTCCAGAGTCCTATCTACAATTTTACTATCATGCCATATTTTCACTTTGTCTTTATAAATTTTGGCATTCTCATAACTTTGCAACCTCAGTTCTTCAAGTTCATTAAGCTGCAATATCCTCTTCTCTCCACTTGCCTTAAGATCAAAATTAAGTTTCCTAGTGGCCCAGTATGCTTTGTGCTCCATCTCTGAAGGCAGGTGGCAGGCTTTACCAAAGACAAGCCTGTAGGGAGACATCCCTAATGGTGTTTTGTAGGCTGTTCTGTAAGCCCATAATGAATCATCCAAGTGTTTGGACCAGGCTTTCCTTGTGGTGTTCACCACTTTTTCTAGCACACTCTTCACTTCCCTGTTTGACAACTCAGCCAGCCTGTTTGTTTGGGGGTGGTATGTTGTTAAAACTTTGTGATTGATGTTTTATTTAGCCAGCATAGCAGATAGACTCTTATTAATAAAATGTGTACCCTCATCACTTATTATTGCCCTTGGAGTTCCAAACCTTGTAAAGATATTCTTGTGCAGAAATTTTATAACCGTGGCAGCATCATTGTGGGCACATGCACAAGAATCCACCCATCTAGACACATAGTCAACAGCTAACAGGGTATACTCATTTCCAAAAGAATATGGGAATGGCCCCATGAAATCCATTCCCCATACATCAAATAATTCCACTTCCACAATATTGTTCAGAGGCATAGCATTCTTGGCTGGTAGATTTCCTACTCTTTGGCATCTGTCACAATTCTTAACAAATTCAAATGCATCCTTGAAGATTCCTGGCCAATAAAATCCTGATTGCAGCACTTTAACTGCTGTCCTCTGTCCACCAAAATGCCCTCCATATGTAGAAGCATAGCATTCACTCAAAATGTAGGGAATCCTGTAATCTGGAACACATCTTCTGAACATTTGATCAGGCCCCAACCTAAACAGAGTTGGATCATCCCAATAATAGAACTTTGCATCATGTAGAAACTTCTTCAGTTGTTGCCCATGCAAACCATATGGTTTTCTGCCTGTTGCAAGATAATTTGCAAAATCTGCAAACCAAGATGCATCCTCTTTGCAAGCCATGAGCTGCTCATCTGGGAAACTATCGGTGATCTGAACCGTGTCATCCACTCCAAATGGATTTCCCAGTCTTGATAAGTGATCAGCAACCTCATTTTCTATTCCGTTTCTGTCTTTGATTTCCAAATCAAACTCTTGCAGAAGAATTATCCATCTGATGAGCCTTGGCTTTGCATCTTTCTTAGCCATTAAGTACTTGATTGCAGAATGATATGTAAACACAATCAACTTAGCTCCAACCTGATAGGATCTAAACTTGTCAAAAGCAAACACCACTGCTAACAATTCCTTTTCTGTAGTGGTGTAGTTCTTTTGTGCTCCATCCATTGTCCTGCTTGCATAATAGATGGATCTGAAGATTTTATCCTTTCTCTATCCCAATACTGCTCCCATAGCATAATTACTTGCATCGCATATTAATTCAAAAGGTTCATCACAGCTTGGTGGTTGCATCACAGGAGCTGTCACAAATGCAGCTTTCAATTTAGTAAATGCCTTCATACACTCACTGTTGAAATCAAACTTCCTGTCTTGTTCTAGCAGTTCTGAAAGTTGTTTGGCTATCTTGGAAAAGTCCTTGATAAACCGTCTATAGCAACTAGCATAAGCCAGAAAACTTCTAACTGCTTTCACTGAATTTGGAACTGGCATCTTGTCAATGACTTCAATTTTTGCAGGATCCACCTCAATGTCTTTGCTTGAAATCTTATGTCCTAGAACTACCCATTGTTGTACCATGAAACAACATTTCTCCCTGTTCAAAACCAGCTGTGATTCCTCACAAAGTTGCAAAACCTTCTATAGATTTCCTAAGCAGGTGTTAAAATCCTTTCCAAACACTGAGAAGTCATCCATACACACTTCTAGTCCATTCTCAATCATCTCAAAGAATATTGCAATCATGCAACGTTGGAAAGTTGCTGGAGTATTACAGAGGCCAAATAGCATCCTTCTGAAAGCGAAGGTTCCATAAGGGCATGTAAATGTAGTCAACCCTTGATGCTCTAGGGCTATTGCAATCTGATGGGAACCAGAATACCCATCTAAAAAGCAGTAATACTCCTGACCAGCCAATCTGTCCAACATCTGATCCACAAACGGCAGTGGGAAATGATCATTTCTGGTAGCATCATTTAATTTCATGTAGTCTATACAGATCCTCCACCCAGTGACTATCCTTGTGGCTATCATCTCTTTCTTTTCATTCTGCACAACAGTTACTCCCCCTTTCTTAGGCACACACTGCACTGGACTTACCCATGAGCTATCTGAAATGGGGAATATGATTCCTGCATCCAGCCATTTGATTCTCTCCTTTTTCACAACTTCTTTCATGTTAGGATTAATTCTCCTCTGTGGTTGTATTGAGTTTTTACTCCCATCTTCTAGCAGTATCTTATGCATACAGATGGTGGGGCTGATTCCCTTGATATCCGATAGTCCATCCAATCGCCTGCTTGTGCTTCTTAAGCATCTGCATTAATCTATGTTCATTCTCCTCCTTTAAATGGAAGCAATTATCACAGGTAAAGTATATGCTTCTCCTAAATGTACATATTTCAAGTGATCTGGTAAAGGCTTGAGCACTTGTTCAGGGGGTTCTTCAAGAGAAGACTTTGGCTCCTTTTGTTCCCTACTCATAAGATCCAATGACTCGAAGTTAGGTTTGTACCCCCCAAACTTTGCGCCATGCTCTACCCATGCTACAACATTTTCCTCAGATACTTCCTCATTCTCAAATTCTTCTTTTTGAAAAACTATAGTATATTCCTCCACTGCTGATTCCAAAGTACCAACTGTGAAACAGTTCTCTGAATCATCTGGTAACTTCATAGTATTATACAGGTTGAAAGTAGTTTGTTCTTCATGCACCCTCATGATTAATTCTCCTTTCTCCACATCGACTAAGGTTCTGCCTGTGGCTAGGAAGGGTCTTCCCAAAATGATAGGTACTTCTCTATCTGCTTCATAATCCAGAATAATGAAGTCTGCAGGGAAGTTAAACTTATCTACCCTAACTAACACATCTTCAATCTTCCCCTCTGGATGTACAGTAGATCTGTCTGCAAAGTGATAGTTGTTGGTCTTGCTCCTCCTATGCCCAGCTTCTTAAAGATTGACAATGGCATTAAATTCACACTGGCTCCCAAGTCACAGAGTGCTCTTCCTACATCCCTTCCTCCAATTGAACAAGGAATCGTAAAACTCCCTGGATCTTTTAGATTTGCTGGGATCTGCCTTCTCAAAGGTCCACTTACCTCCTCAAACAAGGATACTTTTTCAAAATCCTTTAGCCTTTTCTTTTTAGTCAAAATGTCCTTCAAGAATTTAACATAAGTAGGCATTTGTTCCAATGCTTCCACCAAAGGCACATTAATGTGGATCTGCTTTAACATGTCCAGAAACTTTTTAAACTGCTCCTCTTCTTTTTTGTTTCTTGAATCTACTAGGATATGGTGGTTGGTGTAGATTGTAATCATCCTCCGCAGATTTTCTCTTACGGTTGAGTACATTCCCCTCAGGAATTTCAGTTTGCTTTTCTTGAGTTACCAATTCCTCATTAACTGAGGGCTAAACCACCTTAATAGGAGCTTTTCCTTCTCTTTGTATTCTGACCTCAGCTTGGTTCTCATCTTCAGGAGATTCTACCTCTTTTTGTTGTGCATCAGTTGGTCTTTCATCAAACTATTTTCCACTCCTTAAGGTTACTACCTTGCACTGCTCATTTTCCCCTCTAGGGTTCTCTGTGTTGCTAGGTAGGCTTCCTTGTGGTCTGTTCCTGATATCATTGGCCAATTGGCCCATTTGAACTTCCAGATTTCTCAAGGAAGATGTCTGGCTCTGTATCAGGACATCCTGGCTTTTAAGTCTTACTTCATTCTTAGCCATGAACTCTTTCATCATCTCCTCCATGGTTTTCTCAGGTTTCTGAGGTGGTGTCTCCGGACTTTGCTGCTGGTTATTCTGCTGTTGATTATAACCCCCTTTGTTAAAAGCGTTATGTTGTTCCCATGCTGCAGCATTCTGGTGTCCTTGCCCAGACCAGGAGAAATTGGGGAGATTTCTCCACCCTGTATTATAAGTATTAGAATAGGGATTATTGTTTCCCTAATATTGTGGAGGTCTATTCCCCATGTAACAAATAGATGTCGGGTACGAAAGACATTCCTGAAATTGGTGACCTTCTCCACAATAGATGCAACTAAAAACCATTGCTGATGTTGTTGGCATCAAAGTAACCAGGGCCTGACTGGTGTTTTTCTCAATACTTTTCATGGCTGCTCTTAAAGCTTCCATTTGTGCAGTTAGGGCCTTCATAGGGTCAACTTCCAGAACCCTTGCAATTTTTGGAGTAGAAATAGCTGCTACTCTGGAATTAGCCCAAAAATAGTCGTTTGCAGCCACCTTGTCCAAGATCTCACATGCTTCATTGCATGTTTTATCCAAGAGGGCTCCTCTTGCAGTGGCATCAATCATCATTCGAGAATTTCCAGCTAACCCGTCGTAAAAGATCTCCATTTGAATACAGTAAGGTATTCCATGATTCGGGCACCTTCTCAATAATTCCTTATATCTTTCCCATGCCTCACTTACAGATTCATCCTCTTGTCTAAAGTCCATGATTGCATTCCTACATTGAGCATTTCTGGTAGGAGGGAAATACTTCAGTAGGAAAGTTTCTGCAAATTCATTCCAAGTTGTCACAGATCCAGGTGGCAAATTTGTGAGCCAAGTCTTAGCACTATCCCTTAAAGAAAAGGGAAACAGTCGCATTCTCAGGGCTTCAGGTGTTACTCTCTGCAGTTTTAAGTTATCACAGATCTCCAAGAAAGATCTCAGATGCAGATGTGGATCTTCTGTAGCTTGTCCACCAAACTGCCCCAAACTCTGTAACATTTGGAACATAATAGGTTTCAGCTCAAAGTGTTGTGCCTATACCTCAGGTCTTACAACCCCTGAATCAAATTCAATGAATCTCGGTGCCATATATTGCCTAATCACTCTGTCTTTATCATCACCATGATTTACAATGTGCCTCAGTTGCTCATGCCCATTCCTTCTAAGTATTTCTTCAGCCATTTTCCTAACTTTCTATTTTCTTCAATTTATTCTAAAAGTCCTCTCAATCTCTGGATCAAATGGAAACAATTCTCGTGCAATCTTTTAACTTATAAACTTCTGACCCCCTTCATAAAGCATTTAGGTCAGGTTACATAATATAATACTCAAGCAATTCAAAAGCATTCAGATTTAATCTTAAACACTCCCCGGCAACGGCGCCAAAACTTGTTGTGTGCTATAGTATACCTATAGAACTATGCACAAGTATATGTAATTGACAAGTAATAAAGTCCTAGAGACCAGATATCGAAACCTAGAGAGTGTAAGTTAAATTGTGCACTTAGAATTACTTGCAAATAAAGGATAATTTTCACTCACTTCTACTCCAAACACAAATAAACATAAACTATGATTCCAAATAGAACTAAAATCAGTAATAATTCTTCATCCCACAAAACAATCATATACTTTCTAACTGATCAGAAAAATAAAGAATACACTTGGGCTATGGAAGAAAATTTACTCTTACTATCCTATATGCTAGAGCTTCTGTCTCGCATTCGTCTGCGCCTTAGAACCTTCTCAAAATCTGCCTAACAAGCTTCCGCTCTACTAGATCTACATTTTCCTACTGTGCATCATATGCTTATGCTTTCCATAGTATTCAAGTGATGGAATCCTAAATTCTGGTTCTATTGAAGTTGTATTATCTCATATGCCTATGGGAATAACACAATTGCCTATGATCTTCTCGGCCTATTTCTCCTTCCAGTCTCCATAGGTGATGTATTTCTTTCCACTTCCGTGCTCAAGAAATGACATTAAACAAGATCAAAGACAAGCTCAGAACATGCTAAACATCATTCTAACATATAATCAAGCATAAGTAATTGTTCCAAAACCCAAGTGTAAAATAGAGTTAGCTCATACTTGCGAAGAGAATAAAACAAAATAGGAAATCATTCACCATCGTGTACAACTCAAAAGACAAAAACCAAACTATCAGCGATGATCTCTCTATCTCCAATGGCTTCTCCTCCAAGTTTGTTACTCTATCTTCCTTCGCTCGTGTGGTATGACTCTGTGTGTGTTCTGAGTCTCTCTCTTCAAAATAGACTCTATCCCCTTGATATTTTCCTCATATTTTCCCATCGCCGTTCATCCTTCTTCCTTCCTTGGGGTTCTTCCACGTGTAAAAGTGTCATTGTTCCTCCCAGACAAGAGTTGGCTTCAATTGTGACATCTGTCCCCCGGCAGACAAGATCAAAAAGTGACTTTATCTTTGTCTTCAAGTGGTCCCGGAGAGAGAAGATCCTCTTCATCCTGCCCTTTTGCATTTCCAATGCTCAAGCATAACCACTTGCCATATTGCGGTAGGTAAGCTCTAGCATTCCGAACGTAGTCAAAAACCTCACAAAAAGCTTGCAAAAACTTATTAAAACTCAAAATAGCTAAAATAGAGTGCAATTAATCACAAAGATGTAAATAATACCAAAAAAAGATTCTAAATGAGAACAATCTTACTCAAAACAACATCCAAAGTAGATTAGAAAAGATCATAAGATAACTCTTTATGAGAGTTATCATTGAGCTTTCTCTGTCTAAGTACTGTTGGACACTCGTTTGTATAATGTTCGACACCTAAACAATCATGGCACTTTACAGTGTCGATGTTAACCTTTTCTGTGAGAGAATTTTTATCTTTCCTTGATATATCTTCACTTCCTCTCCTTATTAAACTTAAGAGCTATTTGAGAAGTTTAAGGGTGATGACGATACAGAACTCCTTCTATCTTTCTTGAGAGACCTTAAAAGCTTGTTAAACTCTTTGGTTATTAAAACAAGATTTGGCTTATCTTCATTAAGTAGATCCTCATCTGATTCGTCTTCCAGAATGTTTGACTTTGTTGTATTTGGTGATGCATCAGATCCATATTTTCCATCGTGCAGAGTTATGCCTTTGGTCTTGTATTCTCGTTTTAGTTCCATTAAATTTAGCTCAAAAGTAGTTAAAATACTTAGCAGTTCAGTAATCTCCAAGGTTGCAACATCTCTTGCTTCTTCAATCGCTGACACCTTGATGTTGGACTTTTCTGGCAGCGACCTTAACATCTTGCTAACTTGTCTCTCATTGCTAATAGGTTCACCTAGAGAATGAGCTTCATTCGCCATGCATGCCATCTTCTCATAGTCAGAGGAAATAGTTTCTTCTTCCAACATCCTGAGATTCTCCAATTTTATGGTGAGCAATCTCATTTTGGTCTTTCTAACACTTGCGATTCCTTCACATTTTCCTTGGAGTATCAACCAGGCTTCTTGAGCTTCTAAACAACTAGATATTAACCCGAAACACGCAACATCAATAGACTAAAATAGCATTCAACGCCTTAGAGTTAAAGTTAGAGATTTGTCGTTCATCAACACTCCATTGCCCTTCAGGTTTAAGTTTGGTAATGCTTTTTGTAGCATCCTCTGGATCTTCAATAGTAGTTATACATCCTCATTCGAGACTTCCATATAGAGTAGTTATTCCCATCACTCTCCAAAATAGGTAGACGACAAGCAAGGCTTGATGCCAATTGAAGAATTTAGTACCCGAGTTTACTATTAACATGGAGGTGTTGAAGAGTTCAATACTGCAGAATTCAATATGTTTGACTAACAGAGTAATGTTAAACAAAATGTTAGTGTTAGACAAAGTTCAACACATTCAAAGTTAACACGTTCAAAGTTTATCACGCAGCGGAAAAGTAAAGTCAGACACAAAGAATTATTTTTCACGAGTTTAGAGATTCTAAACCTGCGAGATACATACAGCTAAAAACAATTTTCACTATGATAATGAAGTTTACACAGCAAAATCAAAATAATAAATATCTAAATCCCTTCTCGGTTCACTCCCTCGAAGAAACTTGAATTTGCATAAAAGTAGAGACTACAACTATGAAAAACGTACTTACTAACACACGATTCAACCCTAAAAACTCCTCTACCGTTGGATTTACTCTCCAGAGGTAGGATCCTTCTTCGGCTAAAATATCTTTGTGAGTTGAAAGCACAAGAACAATGATCGAGAGCTGGAACGCCTTGCTTGAATAATATCTTGATGAATAATCTAAGTCGTCTGCTTTGTGTTTGCACCCAACACCCTTTTTATAGGTTTAGATGAATGTAGCCTCGTGCTTGATATGTATCTTTGCATTTATATCTCAACTGCAAATACTAGAGGATGATATGTGAAGATATGTGAAAGATATGAAAGATTTGGATCTATCTCTGGAAACTAGGAAGTAGATCTATCTAAATAAATCAAATCTATTTGTTCCTAAATCTTTATAAATTACATATCTATCCTAGAATGAACTGAAATCACGAAAATAAATTAATACGAAAAAATAAGGAAGGATAAGATTAACTCAATGCAGTTTAACTCTAGGGTGTTAAACATAGCTTCGACTTTAGCACCAACACGTGTTAAACATTGCATTTTCAGTTCTAAAAATGGTCTATTGATTCAGGCCATAAAGGAAGAGATGTCTTCTTTAAAGGAAAATGGAACCTGACTGTGGGTTAACAAATCAAAAGGGTAGTCATGTGTTGGGTGCAGGTGGATTTACAAAAGAAAAATTGAGAATTCAGGTGAGCAAAAGATCATGTATAAGGCCAGGTTAGTTGCTAAAGGCTACACTCAGGAAGAAGGAGTTGATTTCAATTAAATCTACTCTCCAGTTGTGAAACATACATCTATAAGAGTTTTGTTGGCTATGGTGGTTCAGTTTAACTTGGAGTTACATCAATTGGATGTAAAAATAGTTTTCTTGCATGGTGAACTTGAAGAAGTGATTAACATGGATCAACCTCCAGGTTTTGTTGAAGAAGGGAAGGAAGATCAGGTCTGCCTCTTGAAGAAATCCATATATGGCTTGAAGCAAAGTCCACAGCATTGGAATAAAAAGTTTTATTCTCATATGTTGAATATTATTTTTGTGAGATCGGAGTTTGATAAGTGTGTTTACCTCAAGAAGTCAAGATATGAAAGTCTAATATATTTGTTGTTATATGTAGATGATATGCTGCTTGCAGGTAAGCATATCACTGAAATAAGACAAGTAAAGGCAGATCTTTCAATAGAGTTTGATACGAAGAATCTTAGAGAGGCATCCAAGATTCTAGGCATGAATACATGAGGGACATAAATGCTGGAAGATTGAAGTTGACACAGCTAAGCTATCTGTAAAAGGTACTTGATAGATTTTGTGATAAGAAATCCAGGCCACTCTCTATACCTGTGAGTCAAGATACTAAACTGACCCAAGATATGAAACAAAAATCAGAACAAGAAAGAAAAGAGATGAACCAGATTCCTTATGCAAGTCTCATTGGAAGCCTGATGTATCTCATGATACGCACTCATCCAGACATATGTTATGCAGTCAGCATAACAAGCAGATACATGGTTGAACCAGGATAGCAACACTGGGGTGTTTTATTTGGAGTGTTGAGGTACTTGAAGGGTTCTCAATAGAAAGGTTTGTTGTTTGAAAAGTAAGAAGGAAAGGTGGTTGATCATATCCTAGGGTATGTCGATTCAAATTATGTTGCTAGTACAGATACGAGAAAGTCTCAGATAGGTTTTGTCTTTAATTTATTTGGAGTGGCGGTGTCTTGGAAGTCCAATTTGCAATCAGTGGTAGCCTTGTCCACCACAAAGGCCGAGTTTATGGCAATTACAGAGGCTTTTAAGGAAGCTATATGGCATATAGGACTAGTTAATGAGCTTGGAATATCTCAGCAGTCAATCACTATCTTATGTGATAGCCAAAGTGTTTTGCACTTGGCTAAACACCCTGTCTTTAACAGTAAGTCTAAGAATATTGATGTTCGCTTCCATTTTGTCAGGGATATGGTGGAAAAGGGTTGGATAAGGTTGGAGAAGGTCCACATTTCTGAAAATGCAGCAGACGCCCTAACAAAGCCAATTCCATCTGCTAAGTTTCAACATTGTTTGGAACTATTTGGTTTGAGCTGATCCTGCGGGATCAGGTGTGAGTCCTGTAGTGGGACAAAGTGGCAGGAAGTGGAGTTGGGTCGAAGATGCAGCCATGAGGGAGAATTTGTTGTGTGTGGCTGCATGAGTTGGAAGCTTCATGCATGCATGTGCAAACAAAAGTAGGTTTTGCTTGTTTGGTTAAAGGCTCGGTTGATTGACTAAGTAAAGGAGAGTTGCTAGAAACTAAAAGAAGTGTGTTTTTCAATTATGAGAGCTAAAAGGAGGAACACGTGGAGCAGTGTGATTGGGCGAGAGCTATAGCTATTAGTTTGTTATAACAGCATACTTCATCTCCTTCGCAAGTAGGTTTTTTCTGTGTGAGAGCTAATTTTCAGTGTGTAGAGAGATTACGAGATTGTGAGCCTTCATAGTAGTTGTTATCATCTTCTTTCTGAAGCATCTAATAAAATACTCCTTCACCTGCCCGTGGACGTAGCGGGATCTTCGGTGAACCACGTAATTCATGTGTCTCGTGTTTGTGTGTTTTTTATCATTTGCTATTCAGTCTCCTCGATCATATTCGTGCTAGTCATAACAATTTCTACTCTTAAATCATGAAAATAAGAAAGGTTTATAAAAGTAATAATTTTATATTTCTTACTAATCTTAGTTAACGAGACTGCTCACAAGCTCAAGAGTCGAATACTATGATGCTCAAGTTTGGTTCATTTGATAAACGAGCTTTACTAAACGAACTTGAATGAGATTTTATTGAGTCGAGATCCGAGTAGCTCACGAACAGTTTGGTTCATTTATACCCCTAATTATAATTAGTAAATTGTTGTGATTAAGCTAATTAACATTTTCCATAATTAATTTAATAATATTTTAGGTAAGTTTAATTGAACATAATTTATTATTTATTTATTTATTTATTTATTTTGAGAATCTTGCATTTTAATATTGTTGTATTACAGTGTCTGAGAACACACGAACACAACAGTGTTGTACAGAGAAAGACAAACACGACGGTGTTAAAGTACAAAGAAATGACAACCAGAACAATGTTTAAAGCATGAAGAAATAACAAACAAAACAGTGTTAAAGCCCAGTCGAGGAGTCCTCTTCCCGCGAGACAATTACACCACCGTAGTGCTCGAATTTAGGCGTGTTGTGCCCAAAGGTAAAACAGCTATGTCTCGGTTGAAGCAGCACCGCAGTCGAACAAGCTCTGGCAAACTGAACGGAGTTTGGACTGAATTGACCGGTGATGTTGGACAATTTTCAGAGAGAGTTTTTGGCAGAGTGTTTGCAGCTGAGAGCTAAAAAAATGCAGTTCATGTATGCTCCTAGATATGCCTATTTATAGGCTTCAACACATGAGGGAGCATGTCAGCCATTTATGGCATGACAAGCATTACAGACTCAAACATGAAGTCTGACAACAGTTACAGACTCAAACATGAAGTCTGACAACAGTTACAGAATCAAACATCGAATCTGACACCATTACACTCTCAAGCATCAAGTCTGAGACGTTACAGCCTCAGCAGTTACACTCTAAGACATGAAGTCTGAGCAGTCATAACCTCAGACATTAAGTCTGGACAGTTACATGCTGAAGTTAATGATTGACATTATGGTGTTGACTGTAATGGTACAGAATTAAAAACATATATGTTGACTCATCAGCCACATCATGGGAACTTACTAAACGAAGTCAAGTCCATGTCCAACATGCTGGTGTTCGACAAAATCCAACAACAAGTCCAACACTCTTGTGTTCAACAAGTCCAACACGATTGTGTTAGTCGTCCAAAAAGTTAAGAACATCATATATATGTTAAACCATTTCATACACCATAATATGCCAACTATTTCTCACTCACCGAATTCGGATTTGAGAAAAATAAACGTGTGTTAGGAGAATTTACACAAGTAAACCCCCGAATTTCCAACAATCCCCCTCATGAGTGGAAATGCCTAAATGAATTAATGCATAGCCAACTCAGTCCTAGAGAAACGTTAATGCACAAGAAGAGGTAGCTTGTGGCTTTGAACCTTTCATCTTCAATGTCATCGAGTACACTGGCAGCTTAGTGGTAAGAATACCTTGAACTACTCCTCCATAGTGTGCACTTAGACAACGACATTGAAACATTAATATTTCAAAACTCCATCCGTTCTCACGTTTGTTTCCATTACGGGCTATGGAAAACTCCTTTGGATTCATAAGTGATTCATTTGAAGCGGCCCCCACTTCTCACTTATATAGGTAATCTCCTATTTCAGAGTATCCTGCCTTACTCCACCACTACGAGGTTTTTAGGAATCATTAAAAGTCATTGACTTAACCTATACCACATGCAGGTCTATAACACCTTACTTGCTTATTTAGGGATTGGTAGATAATATCATCTTCAAGGCGTCACCGCCAAAGAAAATATCATCAAACAGGTGTTATCACTCGAACTCCTATAGTTTGGTTTTCCCATTGAACCTAGTTCTTGGGATCTCCAATCCTCTAGGTTGGGTATCCACTATACTTATTCTAAGTTGTTGATTTTAGTCACATTCCCTCTAGCAACTTATTCATTTGATCTCGATTTAACCCCTTGGTTAGCAGATCTGCAAGGTTATCGATTGATTTCATATAATCAACATATATTATACCATTCGAGATCAATTGTCTAATGGTGTTATGTCGACAACGTATGTGCCTCGACTTACCGTTATACATGTTATTCTGTGCTCGGCCAATTGCATCTTGGCTGTCACAGTGAATCATCACTGAGGGCACTGGTTTGCTCCAACATGGAATGTCTTCTAGAAAGTGTTGAAGTCATTCAGCTTCTTCACCAGCTTTGTCTAAAGCAATAAACTCGGATTCCATCGTGGAGCGAGCTATACATGTTTGTTTTGTAGATTTTCACGATACTGCCCCCCCCCCCTCTGATGGTGAATACATAACCACTCGTGGAATAAGAGTCACTTGAATTAGATATCCAATTGGCATCACAGTACCCTTCAAGTACTGGTGGAAATTTAGTGTAGTATAGCCCTAAGTTAAGAGTATACTTAAAATATCTTTGAACTCTTACAAGAGCTTTCCAGTGATCTTTACTTGGATTGCTCGTGTACCTGCTCAACTTGTTCACCGAACATGTAAGATCAGGTCTCGTACAGTTATTCAAGTACATTAGACTAGTGTCAGATGTGCCTTTATAATAAACATATTTATGACACTCGTTGTGCTTGAAATCATTTGACAACATTGTGTTGTCAAACCTTATGTGCCACAACTTAAGTGTTTGATTAAGTCCGTATAGGGATCTTATCAGTTTGCACACCTCTTTCTCTTGACCTGGTGTTCAAGATCAAGACATATAACATCAATATATTATCCACCATGCCACGGCACGTTATTGTGACACATCATCTTAACACACACAATGTTAATCATCTTTGAGCACAAGACCTTAAGTTCTTTAGTTTGTTAAAACTTATTAAATGTGTTCTTAAGAGATAATAATGTCTCAAACTAGACATTTGCACATTCACCTTGTAGTGAATTACTTATAATGCCACAAACATTATGGTGTTGGTATTATCACCACCATAGACCCTACATAGTGTTAGATTTAACAACTTAGAGGTTGATGGCTTTATCATAGTTCACAAGGTGCTAGTATACACCTTTAGACCAAAACAGAATAAGGAATATTCAAGCATCATCGATTTCACATTTTCATTCTTCAAACATGAAGAATTATATGCTCAACATCACATTTAGCCCTTCAATTGAATTATCCTTAATTCTTCATCACATTGAGCTGGGTCAATTCTCTTAGTCATGTCAAACAACGGGTGAGACATACTAAGCAATTAAGTATTTGCTCCACTAACATGAGCAAGTTTCATTCAACATGACATTGACATCTCGCGTCATAAAGAACTTTGAACCATAATGACATTTTATCTCACTCAATAAAGTAGCAACTTTATTACAATAAAATGAAAATTTCAAAGCCTAAGCAATCAAGTCGTCGTCGTCCCAATCATCGTTGTGTTCGACATTGTGGGCATACATCTTCCCTTTGCCTTTGCCTTTAGCTTTAGGCTTCTTGCACTGACTAGCCATGTGGCCAGGCATGCCACAGTTGTAGCAATCACCCTTGAACCTAGGCTCTTTTATCACGATGCCTTTGTTCAATAGGGTAGACCTCTTTCGTTTATTTAATGGACCACCACGTTCCATCAAATTGGCCTTAGCAACCTCTTCATCCATAGCTCTTGGCTTAGGATCAACCCTTCGATTATCTTCTTCAATTCGAAGTTTGACAATCAATTCTTCAAGAGTCATTGCCTTTTGCTTATGCTTAAGGTAACTCTTGAAGTCTTTCCACGAAGAGGGTAGCTTTTCTATGACCGCAGCCACATTAAAAGCATTGGGAAGCGACATTCCTTCGGCTTGAACATTGTGCAAGATCAATTGAAATTCTTGCACTTGTTCTACAACCGACTTGTTGTCTACCATTTGGTAGGACAGATACTTGGTCACGACGTACTTTTTAGTACCCGCGTCCTCGGTTTTGTACTTCTTTTCTAGCAGTTGCCACAGCTCTTTAGCACTAGTTACATTGTTATATACCCTATACAAGGTATCTACTAAAGCATTTAAAATAAAGTTATTGCAAAGAAAGTCATTGTGGCACCAACTGTCGAAGGCATGTCTTCTATTGATGTCAGGCTCATCATCAGCGATTTCAGGCTTGTCGTCTTTGAGGAAAGAGGCCAGCCCGAGATGGTAAGGTAGAATAGCATCTTCTGCTGCCATGTTTTGAAGTCACTCCCGCGAACTTGAACGGCTTCTCGGCTTGAGCGTTGGTAGGGAAAGTGCGGTTCAACATAGGATCATTGGGATCATAACCGGGTACACCTCCGGATCCATTTCCAATAGGGTTGATGTTGTCAGCCATCCTTCTCGTCTTAGTACTGTAGAGATTTAATTGTCTTGTGAATGTTGTATTACAGTGTCTGAGAACACATGAACACAACAGTGTTGTACAGAGAAAGACAAACACGACGGTGCTAAAGTACAAAGAAATGACAACCAGAACAATGTTTAAAGTATGAAGAAATAACAAACAAAATAGTGTTAAAGCCGAGTTGAGGAGTCCTCTTCTCGCAAGAAAATTACGCCAGTGTAGTACTCAAATTTAGGCGTGTTGTCCCCAAAGGTAAAACGGCTACGTCTCGGTTGAAGCAGCAACGCAGTCAAACGAGCTCCGTCAAACTGAACGGAGTTTGGACTGAATTGACTGGTGATGTTGGACAATTTTCAGAAAGAGTTTTTGGCAAAGTGTTTGCAGCTAAGAGCTAAAAAAATGCAGTTCATGTATGCATCTAGAGATACCTATTTATAGGCTTCAACACATGAGGGAGCATGTCAGCCATTTATGGCATGACAACCGTTACAGACTCAAACATGAAGTCTGACAACAGTTACAGACTCAGACATGAAGTCTGACAACAGGTACAGAGTCAAACATTGAGTCTGACACCATTACACTCTCAAACATCAAGTCTGAGACGTTACAACCTCAGTAGTTACACTCTCAGACATCAAGTCTGAGCAGTCATAACCTCAGACATTAAGTCTAGACAGTTACATGTTGAAGTTAATGATTGACATTATGGTGTTGACCGTAACGGTCCAGAATTCAAAACATGTGACCAAAATAGTCCAGAATTCAAAACATATATGCTGACTCATCAACCACGTCATAGGAACTGACTAAACGAAGTCAAGTCCATGTCCAACATGCTGGTGTTCGACAAGATCCAACAACAAGTCCAACATGATCGTGTTAGTCGTCTAAAAAATTAAGGACACCATATATATGTTAAACCATTTCATACACCATAATATGCCAACTATTTATTCAATTTCTCACTCACCAAAATTCGGATTTGAGAAAGATAAACATTTGTTACGAGAATTTACCCAAGTAAACCCCCGAATTTCCAATAAATATAGATACATACTCATAATTTAATTTATGGAATTTAAAATCCTTTAGGGATGCCAATCCAATTACCCAATTATAAATATTAGCCGAAACTTTCCCACAAGCAGTGATTCAAGCCCTCATCGTGAAGATGGAGAGAGAGGAAAAAATTTAAACCATGAATGGCCCAAACCCTTTCTCAGAAACTGTGATTCAACTATTCTATCCAAATCATGGTACCGCGCTAGGTTAACTCGTCCTAATCTCGATTTTGAAGAGTTTCGCGTATTTCTGGGCATCGTCATCAACACCCTGCAAAGGTTCCATGATTCAAACCTAGTGATTCAAATCTATTGATGATCCAACTATACTTACTCCAGCTAATCCGTCCAAGTTTCATAAATTGAAGAGTTTGCTCTTGGAAGATGTTAGTGTTTCTCCCTCTCTTTTCAACAACTTCTCCTCTAAATTCCCTTGCTTGAAGAACTTGTCTGTTCATGCTTGCCTTGGCTTCGAGTCGAAATGGATTTCCAGTGCTTCACTCGAGTGTTTGAGCTTGGAACAGAACATGATGATGGTGGAGCTTGATCTCTCGAGAATCATAAAGTTTTAAGTTTAACTTCAGTAAATAGAAAAAGTCCACAAATTAGAGCAACAAGCCTAAGGGAGAGACAGGTGGGGAGAAAGCAGAGTTCATTGAACCGAAAACATTACATGATATAAACGACAGTGCAATGGATATTGTAATGTCCAAGGCTAACACTACTTCATTACTTTAAGTACCAAAGCAAGACAAAAACATATAATTCTTACTTTACAGTTTGAATAATAACATATAAAATTAATGATTTGCAATAAATGTTCTTTTTCCTTTTTCATCTGAGCTCTCGAACTCGTTTAAAAAAAGGCAGAAGGATGTTGAATGGATCTGTATGCTAACACATACGAGTACCAATACTTAAAACTAAATTCTCACAATCATAAATGTTGAAACCTTACAAAACAAATTGAGCAAATGTGTTGCATTAAACATTGATGTCCTCTTACTGGATCGTGTTCTTGCATGGATCACTCACTTTGTTTTCTGAACTTGTTTGCTTGTTAATTCTTTCGCTTACACTTTTGTCTTGATGTGGTGTGTTGATGGCGAAAAGAGGAAAGGAGCAAACACTTTTTTCCAATTCCCTACGTCGTCTAAAATTTTCATTCTGCAAGATATATTCTTATTTACAAATTAATTCATTCATATCTAAACTTCGAAATAATAACTATTTAAGTTTGAAACTATGAGCACTAACCCTTACTTCCACCGTAAGAGAAGATTTCTTATATAACAAGATAAGCTTAGAGTTGTCCGTGAGTTGAGAAATTTGTAATATAAAAACATCATTTAATTATAAAAATAAATTATAACTAAGTTTTGAACAAAGAAATATAAATATTACTTAGTCTTGGAAATTGGCCAATAATATCAATAGAAACCCAACCCTCATCATCCGAATGTGATCGCAAAAAAAAAACATCTTTAGCCAAATTATCATCACTATCAAAAACAGAAAAAATCATCAGTCATTGTAATACCCCAAATCTTGTTATTATAATTAGTATCTTAATTATTACTATTTTAATTTTAATTAATTTAATTGCTTAATATTATTTTAAGTCTTGCAGGTAGTCCAACTCAGAGCTCGTAGCACCTAGCACCAACTAAGTTCAAATAAGAAATAAAAAGAATGTAAATATAACATTTTAAAAAATATCATAAATGGTTAAATAAATAATATATCTAACAAAATAATGTGTTTGAATCAAATAATAATATATATTGATAATGGAAAAAGAAAATGAATAGATCTAGAACTCTAAAAATTTAGCATTAAAATAAAGTTAATTAAATTTAAAAATATCTAAGATATTTTAAGAAAATTAATGGAATTAAATTATATTTTCATCAAAAATATATATATATATATAGAAATTTGTGGAGAAAGTTTCGACACACCATACTCTTCTTCCCCACCTTATTTTCCCCAATCTCATTTTCTCTCTTTCACTCCCCATCTTTGCGCCTCTCTCATCTTCAATTTCCAAATCAACTTCCGTCTCTTTCTAGTTGGCAAGGTAAGGTTTGTTGTTTCTTTTATTTACTTCTATCCAAGGTTGTAGAGAGGTGTACGCATTCATTTCTTATGTTTTTGCCTACTGAAAATTTTGAGGAATTATGAGAAGATTTTAGATTCTTAGAGTTGCGACTATGGTTTTATTTAATTTTTGGTGGGTTATTTTTTTGTGTTCTTGTTGGATTAATTGGTTTCATGTTCTATGATTATGCAATGAAGAATAATTAGGGCAAACTTATTGTAGTGTATTTTGGGTGATTGATGTTGGTATATTTGAATTTTTCTTAAGCATATATATATATATATAGAGATTCACTCAAGTGTTAAAATTAAAGTTTGTGCTAAATAGGAATAAATCTTAACCCTTGGATTGATAGCATCAATGGTTGAGATTAAAGCATAAAGATTAAAAAATTAAGCATAATTTCCGTTCGTGCTTGCTTTATAAATCGTGCTTAATTCGATTAAGCATGATTTATAAAGCAAAAAAGCATAAAACTGGGGAAATGCTTTAATCTCAACCATTGCATTTTTTAGATGAAGGGTGTAGATTCATTCCTATTTAGTACAAACTAATTTTTAGTATGAGAGTCACTCCCTATATATATATATATATATATAGAGGAGGGATCATGTAAAAAAAAATTCCCATGTGAGAAAAAAGAATGAATCATGTCCATCAGATCTAAAATTATCAATGGTTGATATTGAATCAAGCAACAACTAAAACGCAATCAAGCAACAAAATAATCAAGCAACAACTAAAGCACAATCAAGCAACATTGCAATCAAGCAACGACCTGAATACAATCAAGCAATGCCGTGAATGCAATCAAGCATCTTTCTCACTTTCTCACGTTAAGAGTTTTCTCACTGGATCCGCTCCCTATATATATATATATATATATATATATGGTAGTGTAATTGTATATTATTTTTAGAGATTTTTGCTGAAACAGGGCATGTTTTGCATCGAAAATTTGAGGAATTTAATTTCGTTTTTAGCTTATGATTTCTGAACAAAAATTGTAGAATATTGACTTAGCTTTCATTTAAGACTGGAATCATGTCATTTGGAGCTGTATGGAAGAAGTTATGCTTTTATGTCTAGAAGCTGCCAGTTTTCGAAATTTATTTTTTCTGCCTCTGTAAATCGCGTTTTTGGACCAGTTAATGTCGAAATCTCGAATATGTTGGGTCTGTTGAAATTGTGGGTAATTGAGTTAGGTTTCTAAAATGCTAAGAATCGATGCATTCCGAGTTGTAACGAAAAAGTTATGAACATTTTACTATATGCTGCCAGTTTCTTGCGAGATTATGAAAAATTATTTATAAAAGTTCAACTTGTATAGCTTCTTGCTTGGCAATATATGGGATAAAACTTATATCTTTGTTGGTATAGATTCATTTGAATACATAGAGGTTGGGAATGAAGAATTTGGATTAGTTGATTCTTTATTATGTTGTTGTTTGCCTCAAGATTTATCTTTTGGATTTTATTTATGTTTAGATTTATTTATTGAGAGGATTTTTCATTATGGTGTAGACTATTGTTAATGAATGTTTAAAGTTTAAGTAATGTTCAATTAAGTATACTTAACCAAAAAATAAGTTCAAGAATAATATAGAAATATTTAAAAGACTAAATTAAATATTTCTAAGTGCTAGGATCGGCGCAGCGAGAGCTCTGAGGCGGATAACAACGAGTTTAAAGGTTAATTGTGATCTTCTATCAGGTGGGGTTTTACTATATCTGTAAGTGTAGTGGTTACATAGCTATATTCATTGTTGAGTCGTGTGTCATGCATGTGAATGTCAATGGCCCGAAAGGGTTCATGATCCATTAGTGATCACTATAGACGCCCACAAGGGACGGGCCCGCAAGGGGTTTGGTCCATTAGTGACCGAGACTAGTCTCCTACAGAGGTAACTTTTAGTTACCGAACTACAGATGTAACTTATAGTTACAGAATTTTACAGAATTCATTATGTATGATCCATTACATAATTGATTATAGTTGCTTACAGAGTATTTCCCCACTGAGTATGTTCCATGCTCACCCCCCCCCCCCCCATATTATTACTTTCAGGTTAAGGAGTCGTGCGGTGGAGCACGCGGGATGGCCACTATGATCTCTAAATTTTATGTTCGTCTTTTTGGGAAATTATCACTCTGATATATTTAATGGCAATTTGATGTAAGCTTAGATTATAATGCATCATGCTTTTGATACGTGAACTAAGGCGCTATTTTGGTAATCCTTTTGTATGCCTTATATAGTCACAATGTATGCACTATTGATATAATGTATTTGTATATAACTTTCTAATTTAAGCATAGTGGTTATGTTTATTATATAGTAGCATGAAAATGGCTTGTTTTGGTTCTACATATATTGTCATTATGCAAGGTTGTAATAGTTTGTGCTCCTATATTTATAAATGTTCTTGAGCTTTGATTATTTGAATCTTTAAATTGTCTTTTAGCTTCCGCATTTGTATTTGAATTCTGAAAGTATAGAAAATAAATTATAATTATATATCAGGGATTTATTTGAAATTGCAAATACAACATGCCAAAATTTTCTTAAATTTATATTATTTTTTATTTATTATTGATAGAAAGGTTATTCATTTACTTTTAAATGAGTACGCATGAGCTTGTTGGGATACTTCATAAATTAATTAAAAGGGAAGAACTAAGTAAATTGTATGTTAGTAGCGCTCTTTATTTTTTATGAAGTTGGGGCGTTACAGTCATTAATAATAATTTTTAAAAGAATAAAATGCAAAAAAAATAAATTAAAATCGCGAGTGAGAAATACCAAAAGTAGTATTCAATTTAATTGATTATCTTTTCTATCAACTCGTTAGAAGTAAGCACGATTTGAAATCGGTGGTCGAGGAGCACTTGGAAACGCTTGAGGAAGAGTTGGAAGATAATTATAGATAAACGAGGAGTCTGAAAATAGTAAAATACAATACAAACGTTAGAAGATAAATGATTAAATGGTAAACCTCATTTTGACCATCAAACCTTTATAAGAATCTTAAATTTAAAAACAAATATCAGCAATGTAATAATGACAAGTACTTGATCGTTTCACTGATAAATGAAGAATTATTTTAAATGAATGAAAACTTACCATTTATCATGGGAAATTGGAAAAATCGAAGGTAAGGAGGCAGTGCTGCCATGATTGATAAAGCTGCAAGTAATGTTGTTGGGGTAACATGTGATGGATTTATATACTGAAAGTATTATGATTGATATATATTGTACATGGTTTATGGTTAACATACCGGGAATTATTATTGTTGTATTATCATCTCCTGTCTGAATTAACAAACATATATCGCAAGTGACACTATTCTCTTATCTTGTTGATAGGGAAATCATACGGTTTTTTGTAGATGATGTAAGATTGTACGAATCGCTTGACCAATTGAGATATAAATGGTTATCACTGCAGAGACAGTGCTAGAATAGACTATCGATTTAGACTGCAGCACAATCAGTAATTAGTGGCTTATCTTGGTCACTAGATGTGCTGGTACATTTGATATGTATTGATAGGACCTAACTGAGATCGATTCTTTTATATGACATTAAAAGAATCTTAATCTCAATGGCTTGATGAAATCTGAAGCCTAATGAAGGTTCAAGAAGTATAAACAAGTTTGTGTATCACTTTGAGATATTATGGTGGAGAGTATTACATGTACTTAAATATTTGTATCTTGGGTGGTAGCAGTTTGTGTATGACTTCTTGTTCTTTGATTAGGTAACAATATCCAGAATGGTGACATTCCCTAAGAAGCTAAAAAAGGTTCACTATGCGGAAGTCTAGCAGGCTGATTAAATTCAAGCATAAGTGAAAATGCATTAAGTGGTACTACTCAAGAATAAAAGATATTAACTAATTTGTAGGCCTGTCAGAGCCTAAATTAATTAATGAATGACTGTACTCTTAAATATGGGATATACTGAGTCCGTGCAACTCATTCCTCATAACGTGGTAGCAAAGAGGTAGGACAGTATTAATTGTCTGGTGGCATGAATCGATATTAATTAATTAATTAATTATATTCTTGGTTGAATATGAGAACTAATTAATTGATAGGCCTTCTTTGCTATTTGCATACTGGTCTTTGGTCTAGCCCATGAAAAGCTCAAGCCCAATATGGATCAGAATTTCCTATAAATACCCCCGTAGTTCTCAGATCTCAATTCACCACAAGATCATAAGTTGTTAAGTAGCAAACCATATATGTGGAAGCTAAAGCTATCAACTAGATCTGAGATAAGTGAAGGAAATTATGTTTCTCGATAGGCATGGAATCTGGAGGGAATCTTCACAAGATATCTTGATCGGAGCAAGGGATGCAAATCAGAAGATCAAATCTGGAGGATCTTCTTTCTCTCTCTTCCTCTAAATTTTCAATTTTATTTATATAAAATCAAAGATTTAATTCTGATCTTTTCAGGATTGAATCTTATTGCGCAAGATGGATTAAAGATCAAATCTCTGTGTAACTGTTGAGAGATTAAATTCATCCAGGTATTACACAATCTTTCTTATGCATTCAATAGGAAAATTCTAGGTTTGATCATAGGCATAGCAATTAATTTATGATATTCAATAATCGGTCCTTGACAATCGGATTATGCAATTCACTTAGCTAGTAAAAAGTCTTTCAACATGAATAGATGATAAACGAATGAGAAGGAAAAAAATAATAGAAAACAAATGAAGAGAGAAAATTAAAGAGATTGTTGGGATTGAAGGCATAAAAGTGGTAGTTATACAATTAACTTTATATATATTCATCTCTTTTCCTATTCAAGTTAGGATTTTAATATAAATCTTATTCAAGATATGATGTTAATTTAAATAGGATTCTTGTATATCTTAATTTTAGATTTAGATATTTCATAATTCATGTATGAATAGATATTGCTAGAAACTAGGAAATTGGTTTACTCCTTATTTGATGTTTTAATGTGTCAAAACTAGCTTTAAGTTTTTAATCTGTTTCTACATGTAATCATTGTATAGGATAAATTGAGTTGTAATAGAGAAACTAGAAACTGGAAGCTCTAAAGATCAAGAAGACAGAAGTCTAGTTTCTAAACTAGAAACTTGACAAGAGCTTGAAATGCTGAAGTCAAGTTTCAGAACTTGAAACTTCAAAAGACTAGAAAATCAGTTTTTGGAAACTGAGTTTTCACCTGCGATGCTTTCAGAAAGGATGAAAACTAGAAATTCAAAACTTGATATCTGGAGGATTTCAGTTCTCAGTTTCAAAGCTTATAGAGCACGTGAAAAGCAAGAAGACAAAAGGAATCCGAGTGGAACCAAAAGTATTATACAAGATTCCTTAAAGTATGTCGAACTCAATCATGTACGACGATTCTCCAGTTTTTTAGTTCCTCGGACTGAAACTCGCTCTGACAAGATTAGGTGAAAGTACACTACAGAAAGGCAAAAACAAATCAGAGCAGAGTAGAGTAGGCTGCTACAGCAGACAAAGAATGAGAGATGATTGGACGACATGCTCTTTGTCTCTAACGAACAAAATTCAAATAGTTGACTAAAACTGCCAATAAATAGCAGACCACTACTTCAGAGGAGAGCACCTGAAACTCACGTTCAAACAATCTGAAACTTTGTCAAAGTATAAGCTCTTAAACGCACTCCGAATTTCCGTGTGACTTTCGAGAACACGATGCTTAGCTTTCTAGCTCAAGCTAATCATTTGGTGTTTATTACTTTTCAAGTATTAAACACAACAGTTAGTTTTCTTTTCTGGAATTATGATTCCCACGGGCAATAGCCAATCACCTGACATTCTAGGAAGAACACCAAACATCCACCATTCCAGTTTGAAGACTGCAAGGTGCTCCTCTTTTCTAGACTGAAGAAGGAAGCAGACCAAGTTTCTAGGCGAGTGGGGTAGCAGGCCGACGGGCATTGGCATTCGAAGGGCTAGCTATAGATCGTGAGGATCTTGCAATCTGTAACTTAGTGAATTCCTGGATTAAGTTCCGAATAATGGACGTAGGACTTAAGGATCCGAACCACTAAAAATCCTGAGTCATTTATTGCTTTATTTAAGTTCATGCATTCTAAGTTTTTGAACTTATTTGAAACCATCAATACTTTCTAAGTATTGAAGTGTATTACTGTAAACTGAAACTAAAATCTATTAGAGACTATTTTTAGCTAAATCAAGTTTTCGAAAACTGAAAACTGAAAACTAAGTTTCAGTTTTCAGAGTGCACACATATTAAATACTTCTGTTGTAGATAAAAACACTCTAATCTCGGGACCAGCAAGTGGTCTCAGTGCCCGTCAATCCTTAAAGGCTGGTCGTGTTTAGTCGCTTAGGACCGGGTCCATTCCTTGCACTCATTTTTTGATTTAGCTCGGACACTTCAAGAAGATGAACATCACCAAGCTTCTCAAGTACTATGCAGAAAAGTTCAACATGTGGAAGAAGAGATCACTCATCATGCTGAAGAATATTCATCTAGAGATGGTTAAGGTTATAGCAAATGGACCACTGAAGATCACAAAGGTCAACGTTCAACTTAGAGGAACCGATGGCCCAGAGATCGTGAAAAAGCCATACGTTGAGTGGACGGCTGAAGACAAGGCCCGTGCACACCTTGACCCGGTGGCCCACGACCTGATCCTGGCATCCCTACCAGAAGCCTTGGAGTATGACAATGCCAAAGAGGTATGGAATTTTCTTGGTACTCTTAGCCAAGAAACCGATCAAATGAAGCGCAACAAAATGCAAATCTACGTGGACAAATATGAATCTTTCCAGATATTTCCTGGAGAAAATATCAAATCAATGGAAGTAAAGTTCAATGCAATTGTCTGTGAACTTAAAAACTTGGGAGAGAATACTCAATTGCTTATCTCGATGCCAAAATTCTCTCAAAAATGCCCAAGTGATGAGTTCATATTTTCACTCATTATTGGTTTGATTTATCTTTGTTTTTCATTTCATTTTCATTTGTTTTAGTTATTTTTATTGCATGAATCACTCTAGGA
>JAPKLW010000020.1:312873-349766 GCA_026898455.1 Plectranthus barbatus | reverse complement strand
CCCCTTGTCACGGCGAGCTAACGGTTGATGATCTAAGACTTGCAAACAATCACGTTATTAAGCCCTAGACCACTCCAAATAGTTCGTCAATTATTGCCCTACGACCTAGCACCGCACATGGATTGGAACTAAAATCGTATGAATCTACACTATTCACGACGATTTCGCCCGCGTATTGGCTTCAGCATTCACATCAACTACCTCCTACGCTGGCTATTACCTACACCTAGGAGGTAAGGAACAAGTTCTAGTGCAATTCAAGCTCTCAAAGGAAAGTAAACAAACAATTCTCAAACCAAATGATCATGCATCCTTACTCAAATCAACATCCAAAATGAATTAGAACATCATACCTTTCAAATGTACAAATACAAAGTTGAATTCAATTACATCCATTACAATTTGAAAAGTAGAGATTGGAATCTTCCCCAATTGGATTTGTATGCCTTGATCTACCACCTTGAATCTTCACTTCTCTTCCAAGGATTGGTGAATTAAGCTCTTAGATACTCTAGAATTTGGATGAATCGTGATAGGAAAATGGAATCTAGGAGAAATTCTAACTAGATTTATGAAAAATGAAAAAAAGCCCTTCAAATAACTGTTTTCTCCCCTTTTATAAACAAGCAAACAGGGCCTCGGATTGCCCGGTCGAAGTATGGCTCGCCTGGTCGAAGTTGGAAACTGCCACAGATTAAGAGAAAACCGACCAGGCTCGGCCGGTCGAAGCTGGCTCGGCCGAGCCTGCTCTCAGTTGGCCTGGCTCGGCCGGTCGAAGTTGGCTCAGCCGGTCGAGCCCTCTGAACCCTTCTGAATCTTCGCTCGGCTGGTCCTGCACTTGCTCGGCCGGTCGAGCCCTCTGAAAGCCCCGCTCGGCCGGTCTTGCACCCGCTCGGCCGGTCGAGCTCTCCAAACTCCAAACACGTGCGATTTTCCTCTAAAACTCCACCAAAAATGCTCGTTTATGCCCAAAACCTATCCTACAACATCCAAAACACAAAAACACGAAAACACAACCAAAATACGACAAAAACATATGATACGGGAGTAAAATAGCCACAAACAAGCATGTGCACACATCAAAATATAGGTCATTTTACGCACGTATCAATTGGTATATTATGTACAAGGTCGATTGGTTAATATATAGGGAATCATAAATGTTGTATTTTCATCTCCTGTCTGAAATAACAAACATGTGTCGCAAACGCAATTATCCTCTTATCTCGTCGATAGGGAGATCATACGGTGTGTAGAAGATCACGGAAGATCGTATGGATCGTTTGACCTAGCGAGATATAAATGGTTATCACAGCTGAGATAGTTCCAGGATAAACTGTCGGTGTAGGCTGCAGCATACGCAGTAATAAGCATCTTATCTTGGGTGGCTTGGTGTGCTGGTATGGGGCACACATTGATAAGGACCTAAGTCGAGATCGATTCTTTTATCTGACATTAAAAGAATCTAGATCTCTATGGTTTGATGAGATCCTAAGCCTACATGAAGGTACAAAAGTATATGCAGATTGTGTATTACTTTGAGTTGCAGTGAAAAGCTCTAGTTGAGCTTGTATATCTGTATCTTGGGTAATAGCAGTTTGTGTATGACTGTCTGGTACTGGAACTAGGTAACTACATCCAGTATAGGATGGTGACATTCCCTGAACAGCTCAAAAGGTTCGTTATGCTAAAGTCCTGCAGGCTGATTAAGTTCAAGCATAAGTGAAAAGGTTTGAGTGGATTGATTCAGGAATATAAGATGTTAAGTAATTAAATAACTTGTCAGAGTTTAAATTAATTAACGAATGTCTGTAACCTTAAATGTGGGGATATACCGAGCCCATACAACCCGTACCTCAAAATGTGGTAGCAAATAGGTAGGACATTATTGATTCTCTGGTGGAATGAATCAATATTAATTAATTAATTATATTCTGGGTTGAATATGGGAATTAATTAATTGATAGGCCTCATTTGCTATTTGCATTCTGGTCCCTGGTCTGGCCCATGAAACTCAAGCCCAATAGAAGTCCAGTATTTTCCTATAAATAGGCCTCAGTTCCTCAGATCTCAATACACCACAAGATCATAAGTTGCACACAGCAAACCAGGTTTTGGGAGCTGTGGTGATCGACTAGATCTGAGAAACGAGGAGGAAATTCTGCTTCTCAACCGGGCAAGGAATCTGAAGGGAATCTTCACCAGATATTCAGATTGAGTTCGGATACAGATCAGAAGATCAGATCAAGAGGATTTTTCTTCTCTTTCTCTCCTTGTTTTCAAAAATAATTGTTTTATTTTCTTAAGATTTATTTCCTCAATCTGTTAGGAATTAAATCTTTGTGCGTGGGAAAGATCAAGAGGAATCTCCGCGCACTCGTTCTTCAGGGTTTCTCAATCCAGGTATTCCGCATAAACCCCCTTATGCATATTCAATAGGAGCATGCTAGGATTAATCATAGGCATAGCAATTTATTTTTGATATTCCAATTAACGATCCTTGGCAAACGGACTTCGTGATTCAGTTCACGAATCCCTTCAAAGCTATGATGACTGCATGCTATACTGAGAACAGAAGTGCCATCAACAGTAGTCATCACAAAACTCCCTACGAGGTTTATCATGGTCATAAGCTTTCTTTTACTCATCTACGTACTTTAGGTTCGTCCTGTTATGTTCACAATAACGGAAAGTCAAAACTGAATACCTATAGTCCTAAAGCTAGGGGTGGCAATTCGTGCGGATCGGATCCTTATCGTGTCAATCCGTTATCGATCCGATCCGTTAAGGTCAAATCCGTATTCGATCCGTTAAGAAAAATCAAAATCCGTATCCGTATCCAATCCGTTAAGCTCAAATCCGTATCCGCACGTATCCGATCCGTATCCGTTAAGGATCCAATAAGTATTCAATCCGAATGATCCGTTATGTATCCGATCCGATAAAGATCCGATAAGAATCCAAATTGTTTTAATTCAATAAGAATTCGTTTAATAATCACAATTATAATCTAATAAAAAATTGATAAGATAATACAAAATATTCATATTTGATTGTTCAAATAATGTGTTTGATAAATAAATAAAACTGCAACTTTATTTGAAATTAATATCCTCAATCAAATATCTCAAGATACATAGATAAGTCTTAAATTCAAATTCTAGTGGTCAAACATGCTCATTTCTAAATACTGATCAATCTTTTACCTTAGTCGTCAATACTCCACTTACAATTTTGAGAGAGAAAAATATTAATTTAAATTTTAAGATTTATAACAAATAAAATAAATTATAATAAATACCATTAATCTATCATGGTAAAATTGAAAGGGTGGAGACAATGAATAAGAATCTACAATACTTTCATCAGCATTAAAATTTAAGATCTTACCAGTTAGTTAATCTGTTGATACAACTTAATTGAAAACATGAAGTTGCGAAAAAAAAAGAAAGTTATTAAATTTTGATAGTAGAAGAAAATAAATATTAAAAAATATAAAGAATAGATAAATAAATATATTTTTTGGTGGCGAATTAATAAAATGGGACACGGCCAATGAAAAACCAAGAGATTTGAGTTTTTGAAAGAACTCTAAATCTATATTAATATATCAAAATCAATTACTTAATTTGATGAGTCTGTTTTAGTGCGCAGGACCTTGAAAGAACTGGAGCTAGACACTCAAGAGATTAAGGATGTCAATGAGAAACTGAGTTCTGATAATGATGATACAGTTCCAGTTTCTTAGACTAGATCAATGAATGAAATGTCTAGTTCTTTAGTTGGCTTGGTTGGAATGCAACCTGCCGAAAGGGCCCATGATGCTAAAGTACTTGTTGAGGCCTTGGATTCCATAACCCAAAATACAGGCTCAAATCAAGGGGGAATTCAAAACGGAAGTGCTCAAACTGGAGTTGCACAACCTAACAAAATCATTCCAGAAGACAAAGAACTGGAAACTGAAGAAGGAAAAGCTGGAGTCGAAAGATTGAAGGAAATTAGCATTTCAGTTTCTATGCAGGATCCAATTTTGGAATATCAACCTTCAAGAAGGGAGGAACTTGTCTTAGATTCTACTCTAACCTCTGTTCCAGTTTTAGGAATTGATTTTCCAGAATCCTCTACTCAATCGATTGTAGTTAGCCAACTCCAAAAGCCAAAATGGTTGAGATATCATCCCGAATATGTTATGTTGGATAACATTGCAAATCCAGTTCGCACCTGTCAAGGAAGTGCTTTGTTGTCGTGCATTATTTCTCAACAATAAGAACCAACAAAGATCGTAGATGCTTTGAAGTCAACATATTAGACCAATGTGATGTAAGAAGAATTAGCTGATTTCACTCGCAACAATGTGTTGTATTTGGTGGATAGACCAACACATCAATCAGTCACTGGAACCAAATGGGTGTTCAAGAACAAGCAGGATGAAACTAGCACGATCGTGAGGAACAAAGCTAGATTTTTTTACAAATGTTATGCTTAGTGCGAGGGCATAGATTTCGATAAGATGTTTGCTCCAGTTTTCAGACTTGAAGCCATTCGATTGTTTTAGTTTATGTTGTACATCATAATTTCACAATTTTTCAGATGGAAGAAGAAGTGTATGTTGAACAGCCCCCGGGCCTTGAGGAAGGAAACTAAGTTTACAAACCGAGGAAAGCTTTATATGGGTTTAATCAAGCACCCAGAGCTTCGTATGAAACACTTTTTCATTTTCTTCTGAAGAATGATTTTCAAAAAGGAAAAATCGACACAACTCTTTTCAGAATCAAAGACTGAACTGACATCCTATTAGTTCAAATTTATGTTGATGATATCATCTTTGGTTGCTAGAATATGGAGCTCTGTGAGAAATTTACCCTGCTGATGCAAAGCAATTTTCAGATGAGTATGATGATGGGCAAGAAGACATACTTCCTCGGCCTACAAGTGATTCAATCTGAAGGAGGAATTTTCATCAACCAGAGGAAATGCACCAAAGATTTGATAGTTTTGCCCAGAGAAAACTTAAGCCTTGAGGATTCCTATGAGCCCCAGTGCTCAGATCAATCTTGATGAAGAAGGAGAACTAGTAAACCCAACGAGCTATAGAGATTTCAAGCTAATCCTAAGAAATATAGCACATGGAAGCTGCCAAAAGGATTGTGAAGTTCCTTGAGGGATCTGAATCCTTAGGTATATGGTATCCCAAAATTGACAAACTAATTTTGAATGGATATTCAGATTCAAATTTTGGAGGATGCAGGATTGATCGGAAGAGCACAACTGGAACTTGTCAGTTCCTAGGGCACAAACTGATCAGCTGGTTTAGCAAAAAAGCAGTATTCTGTAGCTACATCCACCACCGAAGCTGAATATGTAACAACTGCTAGTTGTTGTGCTCAAGTGCTTTGGATTAAGCAACAATTGCTGGATTATGATGTCAAAACTGGATGCGTGCCTCTATTGTGATAATAACAATTCTAAGTTTCAAGCTCTGAAACTTAGTCTTCAGCAATTCAAGTTTCTTGTCATCTTTACTTTAAATTCTGAAACTTGATTTCTGGACATCTCGAGCTTTGTCTTCTAGCAATTCTTCTTCAGAGACTAGATCTCTATATGCTTGATCTTCAGCTTCAGTTTCTAGTTTATTACAACTCAATATTTTATCATATACAAGGATTACACGTAACAACATACTAAAAATCTAGAAGCTGAATTTTGACACACCAAAATATCAAATAAGGAAGTAAATTGAAACTCAATTTCTAACAACAACAATTATAGTGGGATGGTGGGAGTATTAGATTTGAAGGTTTAACTTATTTAATTATTAATTTTATATTATTATTAAGTCAGGTCATTTCTGAATTATGTTTGTGTATTAAATGTATACATTATGTTCAATTATTAAATTTGTGGATGTTAATTTAAAATTATTTTAATATCCTATGAAATATTAAAAAACACATAATCGTGAATATGTTTAATAGATGTCTTAAAAGATAGATGTCGAGAGAAACTGTTAATTATTCTTTTATTGCCTTGCCGAGAGAGATCGATGACGAAGATTTTCTATTATTATTAGGGTTGTAAATGATTTAAACTATTCATAAGTTATTCGAATTTCGACTCGCTAAAGTTCATTTAAGTTTGTTTATTAAATAGACCAAACTTTAACATCACTATATTCGACTAGTGAGCTCGTGAACAAGCTTGTTAGTCAAAATTAATAAGAAATCTAAAGTAATTAATATTATAAAATTATTTTTCCTAATTTAAGAGTACCAATAATTAATAATCTTTATACTAATGAGAGAATTTTGAATTTTAGCATGGATATAATATTAATTTTTTTAATAAATAATTTTTTGTTTTAAAATAATAAAGAACATTTTAAATATATTTTAAATATAGAATATTAGTTTAGGCTTGACTAAGACTCGATAACATTTGTAAACTTTAAAATATTCAATAAAAAAGCTCGAAACTCGATTCAATACTAAACAAATCAAACTTGAGCATAATATTACTCAACTCGATTCGAATATGTTGGGGATAAACACCTATGTGGAGATAAACCAAAGCAACCAAACCAATAATATCTTGTGTGCAAAATTAGATAACCAATCAAGTTAGCTAATCAAAGCAAAAAACTTCAAAGCAGTAAAGAGGACACCGATATTTTTAACGTGGAAAACCCTCCAAGATGAAGGTAAAAACCACGGGCTAGAAGCCACCTCAACAAATCTCCACTATCACAATAATAATGGGTACACAATATTCTCTCTAGCAATCTATACTAGAGGTTCACCAATATTCATCAAGATTAAACACACAATCTTGGCAAATAACAAGAAATAAGAGATAGAGGATTAATCAAACCCAAAACAAGCAGCTTCAGTTCGCCCACGAGCAGACCACCTTAGGGTGCTCAAAAACTGATCTCCACCGTTCAGAATGTGGGCAGAGGAGTCACGAACTTGCTGTCAAATTTTCGTGACGATCCAACGGTGCAAACTCCGGCAACCGACGATTCTTTGCAGCTGCTACAGTGAAATCCGGGAAGGATTTCTTTCTCACACCTCACGGCGCGGCACACTCTCTCTATCTGTTTCTCTCACAGGAGCGGCTCTCTCTCTCTCGCTCTCTGTCTTTCCTCACAGCAGCGGCTCTCTGTCTCGCTCTCTGTTTTTGGGTGTGTTTTCAATATGCGAAGGAACATCCTATTTATAGGCAAATTCCTCCGCGTCCCTCCGCAAAATTTGACAAAGAAGCGCAGCTCTCTCTGACTCTTGCGCAGCTCTCTCTGACAATGCGGTGGAAGTTGGCGCAGCTTCTTTTGACACTAGGTGGAAGTTGGCGCAGCTTTATCTGAAGGTTGCGCAGCCCTTGCTCACACTCTCTTCTCTGAAAGTTGCAGCAGCTCACGTAAATCACACACACAATTTAATTGTTTTATGAAATGGATTATTAGCCCCATTGGGCTGAAATTGTCAAAGCCCACTAAATGGGCAATGACCCAACAGAATATACCCGAAACAACCATGCGGGCTCCATGTGATCACATCTTTAGAATAAAATCTAATTAGAGAAGGGAATCCAATTAGGTTGTGATAAAATAGGAAGTTAAGAAAAAAAAATAAAAATATAAGATCTCTTTCTAATTTATAATAAAAAAAAAGGGAATCCAATTAGGTAGTGATAAAATAGGAGTGTGTAAATAATATGAAAAAGATATAATATCTCTCACCATCTAGCAATTTGTTGTTTCGTACACACTACAAAGCTCACTAAATTATTTTTATTTTGAATCATAGATCACGTGAAATCATCACCTATTTAAAAATTCAGTGAATCTAAACTAAATCATTAGAAAATCATGCATCAATAATTTTAATCAATTGAATGTTTTTGCAACTGTACACTCCAAATCATCGACTCGCATATTGGAATCTATTTTATATTATATACAACCATAAAATCTTGAGAAATCTATTTCTACTTTTATATTCACATCAAAATGGATTGAATATTTATCCATCACCTAATTGTGATCCAATCATCTGATTCCGGCCAACTTAGGCTTCTTCCCGCACAACCTAGATTCCGCAGCCTCTCCGCCGGTGAAACAGTTCCCCACTCGCCGGAAAACCAAGAATCGCATTTGGGCGATTCAATTTTGGTTTCACTAGAAAACCACCAGCTGCATTCGGGTGAAATCGCCGGCGAGGGCAAAGAAGTAATTGAACACGCCACCCAATCTGGAAAATCTAGTGGCCCTTTTGGTGATGTGGAATCAATAATTTTTTGTCTGCCATCCGACGTGGCAACATCTTGATCGCATATGAAAGGGTGATTTAGGAGCATCTCAGCCGTCCATCTTTCCCTCGGATTCTTTACAAATACTCTTCCGAGAAAATCCTTGCATTCTTCCGACAAGTCACGAGGAATCTCCGGGAGATCACAGCCGCCGCCGATTCTCATCAGCAACGCCGCCAGGTCGGAGCGCTGCCACGCCGGAGCACCGGATAACAATTCCACTATCACACACCCGGCTGCCCATATATCCGCCGGAGGCCCCTGTTCACCGGCTGCGACCATCTCCGGAGACATGTACAAAAGGGTGCCTCTCAATTCGCGGCCCGAATTCGAATCATCCCGCTTTCGGGCCAGCCCGAAATCGGCTATTTTTACAGCGGCGGCGCCTTCGCCTATGAGAATGTTTTGAAGCTTGATATCGCAGTGAACGTACCCCGACTTGTGAATGTAATGAAGCCCTTTGAGCAAAGCCTTCGTGTAACGTCGGACTTCGGATTCCAGCAGGCGGTGGTTATCGGAATCCCTTAGCTTCTCCGCCAGAGAGCCACCGGAGGCGAACTCCAGCATTAAATTGTACAGTTTCTCGCCCTTCTCGTACGTCACGCTTTCTCCTAAACATTGAATGATTTCTGGGGACCCCTTCAGTTCATCCAGAATCAGTTTCTCTCTCATAAGAGATGAAGAGAGGGCAAATCCACAAGATTTCACTGCCATCAATGGTGGTAGCCCAGAATCCCGGCGCCTCGCCGCCGCCAAACTCACCGTCGCAAAACTCCCAAGTCCCAATTTTCTGCCGCGAACCCAATCCATATTATTTTGAATTTTTTTTTTCTAGTTTTTGGAAGTGAGAGAGGGAAATGAGAGAGGTTTGTTTGCAATAAGTCGATATAGCGAAGTGGAATAGGGAATTTCAATAAATCAATAAATAGATAGGAGTTCTTTTATCATTTGTTTTTGTTTGCGTGCGTGAAATGTATTTTTGTAAACTATGAAGCACGTGGCGGTAAGAATATTACACACATGAAGCAAGACTTTGGCAATGAAAAACGTGGTTTTAATCAATTGTTGGATAAGTTTTTTAATCAGTAATTTCTTTTTCTTTTAAAGAAAAAAAAAATAGGGTAATTCTAAACACAGTCAGAATTTTACTCAACACAGCTTTATTCACATTTTAAAAAATATATATTACTATTTTACCCTTTTTAAAATATAATTATATTTTCTGAACATAGCCACAAATTGAGTAATTCTAAATACAGCCATAATTTCTCAATATAGCCTATTAATTATTATAAAATAAAAATATCAATGAAAATTATTATTTTAACCTCAATTTTTAAAATCTACTATTTTTTTAATTATTTTTATAAAAATAAAAATATTAATGAAAATTATTCAATTTTTAAAATCTACCAAAATAAAAAAAATGAATTGATGGAGGTTATGAATATAATGAATCTTGAATTGATGGAGGTTATGAATATTAATTTGTAAATTGTTTGTGGAATGATGAGAGAATTATTTTATTCTTTTTCTTTTAAATTGTGGCTTTTAATTAGTGGGGCTATGCTAATCAATGCAATTCATTTTTATTTTTATTTTTTTGGTAGATTTTAAAAATTGAGGTTAAAATAATAATTTTTATTAATAATTTTGTTTTTATAAAAATAATTAATAGGCTATATTGAGAAATTATGATTGTATTTAGAATTACTCAATTTATAGCTATGTTTAAAAAATATAATTATATTTTAAAAAGGGTAAAATAGTAATATAAATATTTTAAAATGTGAATGGGGTTGCATTGAGTAAAATTGTGGCTGTATTTATAATTACCTTGGACTTGTATTTTTATTAGATTACCACAGAGTTTCATTTTATTTATTTACACATCCCTGTAATGAAATTATTGCTGCTTTCGTGTTTCTTTTTCCTACATATGTCAGCGGATGATTTTGAACTAGTGGGTTTATTATTATATTATGATAAAATCACATAAGGAAATAATAATTAACTATAATTAAGACATTTATCTACTTGTTTTTGAGGGGATTTCATTCTGATCTTTCTTGAGTAAGGATTAGATTTCCCAATCGATATTAGTCCTATAAATCTAAATAGGTCTTTAAGATATTTAAAGAATTAAAAGTGCGAGAAATCAATTAGAGAGATTGTCCAAGAATTATATTGCCTTGGTTAATTGGGACTGATTGGAAATTTGATTGCTTGTTTTGAAAAGAAATACTGAATTTAATTCCAAATCCTTTATAGATATAGATGGTCTTATAAGAGAAGATTTCTCATAATTTAAGATAGACACATCCATATTATCAATAGATTTTTTTTTATATCATTTGTTGATTAAAGATTAAATTATTTATTAATGAATAAAATGAATCATTTATTGAAAGATTAGGTTAAAATAAATGAATAGGTTTAAATCCTTTTCTAAAAAAAAAAAAAACTGAAACTTCTTCCCATGCAAAATTATACTTATATATAAAATGCTCGAATAAGAAGAATCTTTAACAACGTGATTACTAAGGCAATTTAAGAGAGTCAAGATCGTGATGTATCTCCTAAAGTTTTAATTAGTATATTGGCATCACATAATTAGCGTAAAATATACGACAAAGAAAAATATTTCAGAAAGTTAGCAGTCCAAGTAAATCATTTTTTAGTGCTTATTATATGTGCTTTTTAATAAATATTATTTAGGAGTTCAATAATCTTTTATTTTATATAGAATAAGAAAAAGACAATGTGAATACTTCAACCTCAAGAAAACCCGAAAGACTGCGGTCTAAATACGTGCTTCGTTATCACTAAATTTGCATATTTACATTGGCACTGCCATTTGTTAGAAAATTTAATTATTTAAATTTCTTAAATTTTGAATGTGATTTTTCACATTCTCCTTCCCTTGTTGCCTTTCATTAAGGTGAGAATTTATTTTTATCCATTCCATTGGTCACTTTTGTACTTAAAATAAATGTGGATTTTTTCATTTGTAAAAACACCTCCAAAATTTTCTTCTCTCCTTTCTTGAGTTCTCTAATGTCAAGTCTCTTTAGTGGTCTAGGCTAGTTCATGGTGATAGAGGAAAGGCACAAGTTCGAGTTCGCCGATAACGATTTTTGAGTGTACTTCAGTTTTCGCTATAAGTCATTGTATCCCAGGAGACAAACGTGCCTTGACTCCTAAATTTGTTAAAGGTTCAATATTTCAAGGGTATATTTTATTTGTTGACGTAATCTTCAATTTTGTAATTATTATTGATAATAATATTATACATTTTTATGTAATTTTGCAATTATTACTAACAATATTTAAACAGATTATAGTTGCACGAAGAGGAAGTTTAGTATATATTATTACTGTACGTTATTATAGTGAATCTCACTTGGTCCATTTTATTGTAGAAATGGGAAATATTGACCACACTTCGCAATAAGGTTAATCCTCTTGGTATCCCAAATGTGACGATTGGCCATATTCAGGTGTTTGTTGGTGGTGGTGGTGCTACGACTACAACTGAGAATGAGACCGCTGGTCAAATTCCGAATAGAGCACATGTGATAGCTAATATGGTTCCGGTTATTGTGCCGGTGGGCCATGCTAAAAAGCCTGAGAAGTTTAATGGGCTTAACTTTAAGCGATGGCAACAAAAGATGTTCTACTCGACAACCCTTGGCCTAGCTCGGTTTTTTTACCCAAGAAACTCCTACTCTTAAGGAAGATGAGACTGAGAGGGAGGTGCTCATGGCGTTTAGCGCTTGGAAAGACTCTGATTTTCTGTGTCAGAACTTTGTGCTGAACAACTTGGCTGATTCACTATACAATGTATATAGCTCTAAAAACTCTGCAAAAGAGCTATGAGAATCATTGGATCGCAAATATAAAACTGAGGATGTCGGTGTTAAGAATTACATTGTAGGCCCCTTTTTTGGATTTCAAAATGTTGGGTTCCAAGAAAATTGTCAACTAAGTTAAAAAACTGAGATTATTATCCATGAGATATTTGTTGTAGGGATGAGCATATGTGAATCCTTCCAAGAGGCTTATGTGATAGAGAAGTTACCACCCAAATGGAAAGACTTTAAGAACTACCTCAAACACAAGCAGAAGGGATGAGTCTGGAAGACTTGATTGTCTATCTTCGTATCAAGGAGGATAATAGATGATCTTATAGAAGGACATATGTTTCCGCCACAACAACCAAGGCTAATTTTGTTGAACATGGTAAAAGTTCTAAAGGCAAGAATCTTGCAAAGAATAAATTGGGACCAAAACAGGAAGTCTCAAAGAAGCAGAAGTTCTGAGGAAACTGCTACAACTGTGATAAGACATGTTAGGTATTGATGTAGAAATCCCACCTTTAATTTGATGTTTTGATGTGTCAAGTGTACCAAAGTTTAGACCTTAAAGTTATTACCTCATGTAATCCTTGTATAGGATGATCGAGTTGTAATAGTCTAGGAGAAGAAAACTGTCAAAAACTGTGTAACAGTTTTTGAAGTGGAAGCCGTCTAGATGAGTAAATTGTCAAGAATAATGGACGTGAAAAACTGTGCAGAGTATTGGACGAGAAAAACTGTGCAGACAGTTTTAAACTGTCAAGGATCGTATAGCAAAGAAAACTGTTGACACAATTTTCATAAAGAAACTGTCAAGAGGCGCTCACAGTTTCAGACTAGGATAGTTTCACGTCAAAGAAACACGTGAAAAGCAAGATACCGAACAGTTATAAAAGAGCATTGAAGACTCAATAATAAAGAATGAAGATACACTCAGTTATGACTGAAGTACAACGTTGTTCGAATCTGACACAACAAGTACAAACTGACCCTGCAAAAAGTATGGCAGTGATTCAGAAAAGGCAGAGTAACAGATCTACTTTACAGAGAAGGATGGACATTGATTGGACATCCTTTGAATTGTCTTTACCGGGTATTTTCTGTAGATTCAACTATAAATAGCAGAAGAACCAGAGAGGCAAACATATAGATCAATGCTTAAAAACCTTGCCGTCACTTTGCCAAATTTAAAGCTCAAAGCGTTAAAAGCTCTCAAGCAAGAAGACATTAACTACATGGTTCATTTATTGAACACGAAGCATTATTGCTTAAGGAATCTTCAGAGATTCACCGTGTGACCTTGTGTACACGAGGATTAAGTCTTTCGACTTAATCTACTTTCTTGGTGTTCTTACTTGAAAAGTAAGAACATAACAACTTGATTCTCTAAGGAGAAGAAGGTTATTACGGGCTTTTGCCAAACCTTGTATGTTCTGGGAAGAACTCAACCATCCACCCACCGGAGAAGGAGAAGGGCACTCAATTCGTTTCCGACGACTGCCAGTTCTGAGAAGACTTCAAGGTGCACCTGGCTTTGAGGAATTGAAGAAGGCGTGAAGATCAACTACCTGGGCGAGTGATCCATTCTGCTGTGGATGGTGGTTTTCACAGCATTTGGCTATAGATCCTGAGGATTGTATCTTCATTAATCAGTAAATTTCCAGATTAACTTCCAAAGAGTGGACGTATGACTTAAGGCTCCAAACCACTATAAATATCCTGCCTCATTTACAGTTTTACTTACTTCACGCACCATATAGTTTTCAATTATGTTTTGAAACCTTCAACACTTCTCTAAAAGTGTTGAAGCGTATAACTGTAGACTTAATATAACTATAAACTGGCTACCTAAAACTGTTGGCAAACACAAACTGTCTTTTTGAACTGTTGATTAAAACCGAGTCTCCAGTTTTAAACTGAAATGTCCGCTTTGAGAGTGCAAATAAATGTTCTTATAATTCAGCTGCATATTATTTCGTACTCTGATCAGGGACCAATAAGTGGTATCAAAGCAGGTCGGTCTTTCTAGACTGTCCTGTTTTGAGTTGCTTAGGACCGGATCCATATTTCTTTGCACTCTTAATTGTTTGTTAAGTGTGATCAGTGAGCAAATTATCATAAGACAATGATGAATTATCCGAGTCTTCCCAAGTACAACTCGGAGAAGTTTGCAGTATGGAAGTAGAGGTGTCTCATCCAACTAAGGGCTCAACATCCAGAAATGGATGAAATCTTGAAGAATTGACCTCAGAAGATCCAGAAAATTAATATCCAGCCCGTACAAAAGATGGCCAATGTGGTGTCCAAATGGTAGATAAGCCGTTGGAAGAATGGACACTTGAAGACAAGAAACGTCATCAACTTGATCCCATCGCTCAAGAAATGATCATGTAATCTCTCCCAGAATCTCTCATGGACGAAGCCATAGAGAACAACAGTGCTAAAGAGTTATGGGATTGGATCAACGAGCTTACTAAAGAAACTGAAGCGATGAAACACAATAAGAAACAAATGTGCGTTGACAAATACAAATCTTTCTAGATGTTGCCTGGCGAAACGACCAAATCAATGGAAGCAAGGTTCAACGCCATTGACAGTGACATGAAAGGTCTTGGAATAGAAGAAAATGTGGCTGACATGAACACCAAAATTCTTTCAAGAATGCCGAAGGAAGATTGGTTTGTCAAAACCACCAATTTAAAGACCATGGATCTCTCGATAATGTCCACCAAAGAGCTATTCACTGAACTTCAAGCCCATGAATGGGATATTCAGATGGTGAACAAGAATGAAGCTGTTAGAACCCCGAATTCAACAGCTGATGGTGACGATGCTTTCTTCGTAATGAGAGACTTCCAAAGACGACAGAAGAAGCCAGTTCAATTCGAGAAAATTGCCCACCAATCCTCACTAGCAAAGGATACCTCCACCTCAGTTCAAAAGAAGGAAATTGACCTATCAGTTGCCTAACTGGAGGAACAGATGAGAAACCTGGTCGTACTCCTCTAGAAGGCTAAAGGAAAAGGAAAGGAAACTCAGTCCAGTGAGCAAAGGTTCACAAAGAGAGAGCCACGCACGTGCTATGAATGCAACTCTCCAGATCACCTGAAGTACGAATACCCTCTAGTTTCTCAAGAGGAGAGAGACGGACTGAGGAAGGTGTTTGAAAGGAGAGCCTCTAAAGCTGTGGGCCAAGCGATGTTGTCCAGAACAGAAGTACCAGACGTGCCAGACCATGATGATGGCTATGACACGTCTGAGGATGAGAATGATGAGGAAACACTCCTTGCCTTCATGGTAGCAGTCGTTGGGGATGTTACCGACGAAGAAGACAACGCTTCAAACTGCGAAATAGTGGTAACAACTCATCTACCCTTATCACTTGCATCTACATGATTTGAAGAAACTCTAAATTTTGTCGCTCAAATTCAGAAGATGTTTCTCTGGAAAACATTATTAAAGAAGTAGAAAAAATTCATGAGATTAAAGATGCATTAGCTAGTGAAAACGTCTCACACAAATAAGATATTTCAGTTTTGACCGAGGAAGTCACTAAGATGAGGTCAATCAGTGAGGAGTTTGAAAAACTCAAGGAAGAACATTCAAAACTTCTTAAAGATTTTGAAAATATTTCAAAAGAGTGTGATTCCTTGAAGAAAACTGAGTCTTTTGAATGTGAATGTACTTTCAAAAAGAGCTCTAGAAAATTAGAAGAAATTATGAATGCTAAAAAACAACCATCCGATAAACACGGAATTGGATTTATGGAGCACCAAAATGAAAAAATTTTGAGCGAATATGCATCTACTTCAAGAACTAAGAAAACATATTTAGGCTCTGTCAAAGCTAAACTTAGTTCATGCATCATGTTGGAGAAAGGAAAAGTCAAATCCAAAGAGCCAGTTAAGCAAAAAGAAAAGACCGAATGCTGGTCAAAAACTGACCCAAAACTAAGACCTCGACAAGGAATCAAAATAGTTTGTAAACTGTACAAACAAACTATCGAGAGGAAAACTGATTTTCCTTCAAAACTGGATAAGCATAATGTTCAAACTGCAAGGAATCCAATTTTACCAACAAGAACGACTGAGCAACAAGTAAATGTTGCAAGGAAGTCATTCGACAATCAGATAGAAATCCAAGAGGTTATAATAGAACTCAGTTTTATTATAACAGCTATCCGAATAGGAGGAACGCCTATTCGAGGTCTGAGTCGAGACAGTTTTACTCTCAAAAGACTATGATGGCTAAACACCCAAGAACAGTTTCTCGAGACTCTTTCCAAAACAACAGTTTCAGAAAGAGTTCACACACCACAACCTTTCCTAACATGCATTCAAACAACAAACATTATTTCAGAAGAAAGGTTAACCAATCACTAAAGAGTGATTCAGTTTCACGAACTGTAAGAGTGAAATAGGTCTGGATACCAAAAGGATGGATCCAGAAAATTGACTTTGCAGGATCCAAAAGGATGCGGGGATCTAAATGAAATTTTCTGTCTTGCAGGGACAAAGTTCTCAGAAGAAGGCAAGATCATGGATCTTGGATAGCGGGGCTCAGCACACATGACAAGAGAAATGGATCTACTCAAGAATCTTGTGATGTGTAAAGGACCATCTGTCACTTTCGGGAACTAGACCAATGGTCGAGTAGTGGGTAAAGGATGCGTGAAGCACAATGGAATCATCATTCAGAACGTGTCCTTAGTCACCAATCTGAAGCACAATCTTCTAAGCATATGCTTGTTGAGCGAGAGTGGCTACATTATCAGTTTTGAAAAATCAGAGTGCCACATCATAGACAAGCTGACCAACGAGACCAAGATCAGAGAAATCAGAAAAGGATGTTTTTACGTTGTAGACTGGTCCAGTGGAGAAGAAGGAACCTGCCTCCTAGCGCACAGTTCCTCTGATGGAGTAAACTGGTTGTAGCACAAAAGATTAAGTCATTTGGACTTCAACTCGATCAGACGTTTGGAAAAACATAATTTAGTTGAAGGACTGCCACAAAAGAAGTTCCAAAAGGATGGAGTCTGTAAAGTTTGCCAGCTCGGGAAACAGACAAGAGCCTCGTTCAAGAACAGGCCAGTTACAGCAAGCACAGACCGGATCTTGGAACTGCTCCATATGGATTTGTTTGGTCTAGTTACTCCGCCCACAATTGGAGGAAGAAAGTATACACTGGTAGTTGATGATGACTACTCAAGATACATGTGGGTGGTGCTGCTCAAGTCCAAAGATGAAGTCAAAATTCAGTTGCCATAACTGATTACCCGTCTTCAGAATGACAAAGGGGTGACAGTTAAGAGGATAAGGTCCGATAATGGAACAAAATTTTACAATGAACCCCTCATGGATTTCTGTGCTGAAATTGGAATCGGGCATGAGAAGTCTACTCCAAGAACTTCTCAACAAAATGGTCTTGCTGAATGAAGAAATAGAACACTCAAAGAAGCAATAAGGACCATGCTAGCTGTAACCGACCTTGGAAAAAGATTTTGGGGAGAAGCCTTGATAACAGCTTGCTACACGCAAAATCGAAGTGCATTCAACACGCGACTGCATAAGACTCCCTATGAGATATACAACGGTCGTAAGCCTTCTATAGCTCATCTTCGTGCATTCAGTTCTCCATGTTATATCTATAACAATGGGAAGTCTAAATTGAATACCTTCAGCCCTAAGGGTGATGAAGGTGTGTTCCTTGGTTATGGACATCCTTCATATAAGGGATATAGGGTATTCAATAAGACAACCCAACTTATGGAAATAATATGTCATGTTGTTTTTTATGACCTAAAACTGATCTTGATCATAATCAAATAGTTCCTCTGACTAGATCTATGAATGATGATCCAGAGACTCCAATTACCTCGGCTGGACCCCCAACAGTCGAGAGGGCCGATGATGCTAATGTCATTGTTGATGCTTTGGTCACTGGAAGAAGGATTGTCTGACCAAGCGGGTTGTACAAGGTACGTCATTAGCATTTGTAACGGAAACATGTTTAGCATCTATTTCTACCCATTCGTGGGTAGTGGATACTGGAGCTACTGATCATGTTTGTTACACTTTGCAGGGATTCAGGCCGACAAGGCAGTTGAATGATGACGAGGTGACTATCTCCATGGGTAATGCTGCTCGTGTGTTTGCAGTAGCAGTTGGAGATGTTACATTATGTTTTCAAGACAATGTTCTGATTTTAAGAGACGTTTTATATGTGCCGAATTTCCGGCGGAACCTTATTTCTGTTTCCTATTTAATAAATGATGGATTTTCAGTTATTTTTTATAGTCATGTTACTATCAATGGCAATAATGGTGTTATCTGTCGTGGGATACAGAAAGACTCTCTTTATATCATAACTTGTTTGCATAAATCTTCCGTGAATGCTGCATATAACTTATTTAATCATAAGAAGAAAAAGTTTTCATCTTCTGATCAGGATCTTACATATCTATGGCATCTGAGACTAGGTCACATCAATCTAAAGAGGATCAAGAGACTCGTGGATGATGGAACGTTGAATTCAGTCCAAGTAGTTCCACATCGAGTTTGTGAATCCTCTATAGAGGGAAAGATGACGACCAGGCCTTTCAAGGCAAGTCAGTCTCGAGCAAGTGATGTGTTGGAACTGATCCACTTTGATTTATGTGGACCGATGTCTACGCAAGCTCGTGGAGGATTTAAGTATTTCATCACTTTTATTGACAATTACTCGAGATACGGGTATGTTTACTTACTTCACTATAAGTCTGAATGCTTTGAGAAATTCAAGGAATTCAAGGCGGAAGTAGAGAAGAAGTTAAACAAGACCATTAAGTCATTACGATCTGATCGTGGTGGTGAGTATCTCAATGACGAGTTCTTGCAGTTTTTATCAGAGCATGGGATTACATCCCAATGGACCGCACCGGGCACTCCTCAGCAGAATGGTGTGGCAGAAAGAAGAAAAAAGACTCTTCTTGAAATGGTTAGATCTATGATGAGTTATGCGAACTTGCCTGTTTCGTTTTGGGGCCACGCGTTACTAACAGCGGGGTACCTGCTGAACCTGATACCTTCTAAGTCAGTTCCTAAAACACCCTCGGAACTCTGGCATGGGCGAAAGCCCAGTGTGTCAAAGATAAGAGTGTGGGGTTGTCCGGCATATGTTTTGTCGAAGGAACCTGATAAGTTAGAATGTAGGTCCAAGCTAATGCTATTTGTGGGATACCCCAGACAAACGAAAGGTGGTTATTTCTACTGTCCTGAGGATCAGTAGATCGTTGTTAGCACCAACGCAAGATTCTTGGAGGACGAGTTTGTGAAAAACCACAAATCCAAAAGTGATATCATTCTCCAAGAAATTGGAGACAATGATGCGCTTCCATTGGAAAACCCCGTGGCAGATTGAGTGTACCTCTCGAAGATATGGAACCAATTGCACGGTCCCCAGTGCAAGGATTTGATCCACAAGTAACTGCACCAACTGCTGACGCAGTACCAGTGCTCCGTCGTAGTGGGAGGGTACCTCACCAACCCGAGCGGTATATGTTTGTCGGAGAGTTTTCGAACTTGATCCTGGAAGACGGACTAGATGATACCGACCCATGGAGATACAATGAAGCAGTAAATGACAAAGATGCGAGAAAATAGCATAAAACCATGAATTCAGAAATTGAATCAATTACCTCTATGGATGTATACCAGAAGTCTGCGCTACCAGATAGCTTTCGGGCCATAGGTTGCAAATGGGTATACAAACAAAAGAAAGGTTCGAAAGGAGAAATAACGGCTTTTAAAGCCAGGTTGGTGGCGAAGGGTTATAGTCAAAAGGAGGGCATTGACTATGACGAGACCTTCTCACCGGTAGCCATGCTCAAGTCCATTCGAATTCTTCTATCCATAGCAGCACATATGGACCTAGAGATCTGGCAGATGGATGTCAAAACCGCGGTTTTAAATGGGTACCTTGAGGAAGGTCGTGACATCTATATGCAGCAGCCAGAGGGTTATGTGAAGGATGGTGAAGAGCATCTTGTCTGGAAGCTAAGGAAGTTCTTGTATGGACTTTAACAAGCTTCACGGTCATGGAACAAATGTTTCGATGATGTGATTAAATCCTATGGATTTTCACAGTGCAAAACTGAAAGTTGTGTGTACCGATTATACGTCAGCAGAAGCATGGTATTCCTTGCACTTTATGTAGATGACATTCTTCTATTCGGCAACAATGTGAAGGTGTTGTCAGACATAAAGAGATGGTTATCCGAACAGTTTCAAATGAAGGACCTAGGAGACGCTGGATACATCCTTGGATTAAAGTCTTACGTGATCGCAAAAAGAGGATGTTAAGCTTGTCTCAGGCCACTTATACTGATACTGTGATTGCCCATTTTAGCATGCAAAATGCTAAGAAAGGATTTGGATTTCCAGGCGGATCAGGATGAGAAGAGATCGACCTCGGGCTATGTGTTCACCTTGGGAGGTGGAGCTGTATCATGGAGGAGTGCGAGACAGAAACGTATTGTGACTCCACCATGGAAGCTGAGTATGTGGCAGCTTCAGAGGCTTCTATAGAAGCAATATGGCTCCGGAACTACCTCCAAGAGTTAGATATTGTTCTGAGTTTGCCCAAGACTATCATGGTATATTGTGATAATGCTGGTGCAGTAGCAAACTCTAAGGAACCAAGAACTCACAAGGCGTCTAAACACATGGAGAGAAAGTACCACATCATACGAGAAATCATAGCGAGGGGTGATGTGCTAATAGATAAGATAAACATTAAGGATAATCTAGCAGATCCATTTACAAAGGGCTTACCTCAGATGGCATACGAAGGTCATGTTCATAGCCTAGGGCTGAGGTAGATGTCGGCCACCTAGTGACCAAATGTAATAGCTAGATTAGAATAGACACATGTTATTCTATGGAAAGTAATGGTATAATGCTTTGAGTATAAGTGGGAGATTGTTGGAATTGTATACATAAAAGCATTATGATTGGTATATTGGGAAACGTTATGTTTGATATACTGGTAATCATTAATGACTTGCAATAAACAACTCCTATCTGAATTAACAATCATACGATGCAAACAAACACATCCAGTTATCTCGTCGATAGGGAGATCATACTGTGTGTAAGAGATCACAGAAGATCGTATAGATCGTTCGACCTAGCGAGATATAAACAGTTATCACAGCTGAGACAGTTTCTGGTTTGGCTGTCGGTTTAGGCTGCGGAACACAAGTACATAAGTGATTTATCTTGACTGCTTTGTGTGGCCGGTACATCTCAATGTATTGATAGGATCAACAGTGAGATGAACCATTCTACTAGACATATGGATGAGTAAAGATCTCGGTGACTTGGTCGGATCTAAAGTCTATTGAAAGCTGAGGGGCACACATGGGTTGACTGTCACTTTGACTTGCTATGGTGGAGAGTCTTACATATACTCTCTGCATCTTGGGTGATGGCAGTTTGTGTGGGATTTCCTCAGGCTGGATTTAGATAACCATATCTGTTTCAGGATGGTGACATTCCCTGGGAAGCTCACGAGGTTCGTTATGCTAAGTCCTGCAGGCTGAATCATTGATTCAAGCATAAGCAATAAGGGCTGAGTGATACTACTCAGGAATAATGAGAGATTAATTAATTACAGCTAATTGTCATACGCTGAATGAATTAATGAATGTCTGAAACCTTAAATATGGGGATTAACCAAGTCAATGCAACCCGTTCCTAATAACGTGGTAATAAAGAGGTAGGTCAGCATTAATTCTCTGGTAGTATGAATTAATGTTTATTAATTAATTATGTTCTGGGTTGAACATGGAATTAATTAATAGGAGGCCCACTTTAGTATTTGCATTTGATCCCTGGTCTGGCCCAAGATTGCTCAGAGCCCATTGGGGTTTATTAAACCCTAATAGCCCATTCTCCAGATCTATATAAATAGATAAATCTCTCATTTTCCCACATAAGTTTTGAAGTTTCAAAATCAGAAACCCCAGAGAGATTGAGAGAGAGTGGGCGGCTGTAGATCCGGTAGCGTATCCTCACCAGATTTCCGGATCGAGCAAGGGAACAGATCAGAAGATCAGATCTGTTGGAACAAGTCTCCGTCATCGATCTAGATCTGTAGATCAGTAGCTGAAGTTAAGGTATTCCGTAGATCCATCCCTTTACAATTAATTTTGTAGGAGCATGCTTAGGCTCGCCTGATTTATTTAATTTATATTTATTTTTGATATCCTAAGAACGATCCTTAGCAAATTAAAATGGCAATTCGTGTTGTCTATTCTAGACTCGAATCCTACAATGGGTATATTTCATTTATTGATGTAATCTTCAATTTTGTAATTATTCTTGATAATAATATTATATCTCTTTGTGTAATTTTGCAATTATTACTAACAACATTGTCTACAAATATATTTCTTTTACAACAACTAACTTTGTCTGGTATGAATTAGATATTCTTTTATCTTATCTAGTAATATTAAAATATGGTTAACTAAATTACTTATTTGTAAACATTTTTATGAGTTATTTAAAAGTAAGTTTAACTTCATACATTAATATTATAGTTTAGTATAGTTATAATGTAGAAATATTGAATGTATATTTCCATTGATTGTGTATCGATTACAAGGAGTAACATATACAAGTATACCTATCTAGAAATAAGGAAGCAAATAAATAAAAACGATATGCATCTTCTGAATCTTTTCCTAAATCATAAAATTCTCTGACACCCCTGCGGACTAAGCGTGGGATTTGAAGTCACGCATAGCTTGAATCAAAATAATTCAAAGGCAGGCCATGACCAGCGCTTTGTGAAGATATCTGCCAACTATTAGTCAGATGTAATGAACCAGGTGTGTAGGCAATTTGATTCCACAAGTTCACGAATGAAGTGGCAATCGATGTCGATGTCAATGTGCTTAGCTCGTTTGTGAGCTACTGGATTTTGTGGGAGGAATAATGCACTCTTGTTATCATTCAATATAACTGGGGTTTCAGACGGTGTAACATGTAAGTCACGAATATGAACCCAAAGCATCTCAGAAGCGGTATTTTCAAAAGCGAGATATTTCGATTCACAACTCGATCTTGACACTGTAGGTTGTTTCTTGTCACTCCATAAAACAATGTTCGGACCCAGAAAAATGGATTAACTATAGGTCAATCACCTTGTGTCAATACATTTGGCCTAGTCAGCGTTAGAGTAGCCAAGAAGTTGAAAGGAGCCACAAGAGAATGTGAGTCCAAAGTCGAGTATACCCATTACATATCGGAGAATATGCTCGACCACCTGAAAATGATCAATTGTAGGCTGCTGCTGAAATTAGCTCACAGTGTTCATGGCATATGCAAGATCGGAGGTGTAATAGTCAAGTATTGGAGAGCACCAATGAGAGACCGATAAAGAGCCGGATCACTAAAAGCATTACTGGCTTTTGTATGTCGAATCCAGAGCAAGTGGAGTTGATATGGGTTTGGATTCAAGAAGTTTAGGTCGTTTTAAAATGCCCTAAGCATACTTTGTTTGACAAAAAAAGAGTCGGAAGAAGGATAATAGACCTCGAAACCCAAGAAATATCCCAGTCGACCTATATCCTTTGTAACTCCTTTAGCAAACGAGATAAAAGTGCAGAGATTGCAGCCGGAGAAATACTAGTAACAATGATGCCATCGACATACACAAGAAGATAAATGAGAGCGGTTTCACGACTAAAAAGAAACAATGAAGTGTCTGACGTGCTGCATTAAAAACCAAGAGAGACTAAGAAACCCCAAAAGCGCCAATACCAAACGATTGGAGCTAGGCAAATACCATACAACGCTTTCTTTAGACGGCATACGTGATTCGGATATAGAGGATCAATGAAGCCAGATGGTTGCTCCATGAACACTGTGGTGGAGAGAGACACATGCAAAAAAGCATTTTGCACATCAAGTTGTTGGAGTGGCCAAGCTTGTGTAAGGTTTTTTATATTGCAATGCATTATGATTGGTATATCAGTAAATAGTTTTGTTTGAAATACTGGTAATCATTAATGTCTTGTATAAAATGATACAATAATAATGTCTGATTAACAAACATACAAATCGAACAACGACATCCTCTTATCTGTCGATAGGGAGATCATATGGTGAGTAGTAGATCATGGAAGATCGTATGGATTGCTTGACCTAGCGAGATATAAACAGTTACAGAGCTGAAATAGTCTTGGGATATATTGTTGGTTTTAGGGTGCAGCACATTCAGTATTTAGTGGCTTATCTTGGTTACTAGATTTGATGGTACGTTTGGTACGTATTGATAGGACTTAACTAAGATCAAATTTTTTTATCTGACATTAAAAGAATCTTGATCTTGATGGCTTGTTGGAATCTTAAGTCTAATAAAGGTCTAGAAATCTATACAGATTATGTGTCACTTTGAGATGCTATGATGGAGAGTCTTACATGTACTTGTATATCTGCATCTTGGGTGATAGCAATTTGTATATGACTGTCTGTGACTGGAATTCGGTAACCATATCAAGTATAGGATGGTGATATTCCCTAAGTAGCTCAAAAAGGTTCGTTTATGCTAAAGTCTTGTAGTCTGATTAAGTTCAAGCATGAATGAAGAAAGGCTGAGACAGTGTAACTTAAGAATAAATGACATTAATTAATTTTGGAGCTTGTCAGAGCTCAAATTCATTAATAAATGTCTGTAACCTTAAATATAGGGATATAAGACTATGCAACTCGTTCCTCATAACGTGGTAATAAATGGGTAGGTCAGTATTGATTCTCTGATGGCATGCATTAATATTAATTAATCAATTATATTCTAGGTTGAATATAGAATTAATTAATTATCGGCCCTATTTATTATTTGCATACTCGTGTTTGGTCTGGCCTATGAAAAGCTCAATTCCATTAAGGATCAAATTTTCCTATAAATACCGCCCTTTGGTACTCAAATCACAACACACCATAAGATCATAAGTTGCTACGAAGAAACTCAATTTTGGGAGCTGCAAGTAGGCGATTAGGAACTGAGAAGGGAAGGAAATTCTACTTCTTGATTAGTGCAATATCCGGTAGCAGTCCTCACTAGATATCCGGACAAGAGCGAGGAACACATATTGGTAGATCAAATCTGGAGGATTATCTTCTTCACTCTCTTCTATTATTTGGATTTTAATTATCCATTAAAATTGGAGATATTTAATCTTTATTTTGCATGATTGAATATGGAGCACGAGGATTCACCAGTTTTAATCCATGCGCGCAGAATTGTACACACAACGGATGTAATGTAATTCGATAAACCTTTGCATGACAATTTGAATATTAAATAGGAGCATGTTAGATAATAATTGATGTATGACAATTATTTAGATATCCACAGAGTTCCTTGGTTCAATGGAATTATGTGAACTCCGGTTCATGGTATAATTCATTCAATTGGTATCAGAGCTAGGTTCAAATATGTGGCTCTATCTAGAAAATAATTGTGTTCAATTATTTTCATGCTTATTTAATTTAATTAAATTGCAATGGATTTTTTGGTTTCTCGTGGTTCCCGTGTTTTGTATGTTCAATCTGTGATGGTTTATTTGCAATGTAATTGTTTTTCACCATGAAAAAATCCATAGTTAGATTTTTTAGAATTCGAATATAATAGAATATTTTGTATTTTATTTTTTGATGTAAAAATTTGTAAAAAAATCAAGAAGAACGAAGAACACGAAGAACGAAGAACATGGATTCATCACGGAATCGCAGCATCGCGTAGCGCAGCGCCCCGACGTAGCAGCCCTCATGGGCAGGTAGCTCGCAGACGCCGGTGCAGCAGCACCTGCGCTGCAGATTCTGGCGATGGGCATCAGCGGTGATGGAGTAGGTAGCGGCAACAACAGCCGATGTGGTGCAATTGGGGCTGGTATGCTCACACCCTCCTGTGTGCAGCCATCATTCACGTGACTCAGGAAGCAGGTGGCGCGCGGTGGACAGCGGTAGCTGCCCAAGCAAGTAGCGATGATGGAGACCAGCAGCACAAATGAGTCGGGGGCAAACACGTGGCCCTGTTAACGGGCGTGCGCACACTTACTTGTACTAGGTAATCACGAGTTAATTGACTAGCAAAATGTAAGTTTTTCTTAATAGCAGGAACAACAAACACATCATTCAAAGTTAAATGAGAAGAAATGCAAAATCACCCTTTATGAGATATAGCGAGAGTCGCACCATTACCGACAACATGATCGTGTCCGGAATAAGAAGAGACATTGTTGAGGTGCTGAGCATCTGAAGAAATGTGAGCAAAGGTGCCAGTATCTAGATACCAATCTTAGACAGAAGGCTTGGATATGGAACTGTTAGTAGAGAAGGCCTCTACGAGATTTGCATGAGATGAAGGTCGTTGCAAGTGATCAAACCACTTTGGGCAATCGAAGGCATCATGATGTGTTTCCCTGCAAAAATAGCACTAGATAGTACATTTTTTACTAGGTGAATTACCGTAATTACGACCACGGCCTCTATTGTTTTGCCCTCTTCCATGACCTTCTGAATTCCTATGATCTTGATGCATTGTGTTGAACGCGATAGGAGGCACGGGCGAAGAAGTATCCATAAACTTTTGAAAGAGTTTGTGACTTTGTGCCCGTGCAAGAAGAGTGGCGAAGTCAACAATAGGATCATTTGTAAGTTGTGTAGTCGCAAATGTGGAGAAATTTGAACCTAGTCCACGGAGAAACCAATGTGATTTATCGAATTCTTCAATAGAGCGACCACTCGCTGCAAGTAGGTCTCATAATGACTTGAAGCGTGATCCAAACTCAGCTACAGTGGAACCACCACTTTTGATGGAGAGCAGGTCATCTTTAAGGCTGAATTCTCGCGCCTTAGATTTGTTATAATAAGCGTGAGATAGTGTTTACTAGATATCGTGAGATGTCTTGCATCCAATAACTACGGCCATGCATTCTTTTGTTAGAGTGGAGATGATGAATATTTTCAGCAACTGATTTTGATAAGACCACTTAGGGAATGTTGGATTCGGTGTACGTGTTCCATCGGCGACAGTAATTTCAGTTGGAGGCGAAGGAGAATAGCCGTTAAGAAAAGGTAAGTATTATTGACTAGCAAGAAATGGTTCAACCTGAGCATGCCACAATAAGTAATTGAAGGAGGTGAGTTTTATATTCACCATGTGAATCATGGTGGAAAGGAAGAGTGGAGGAATCGGCGACGTCCGCCTGAAGGAGAGAAGGACGATGATAGAGAAGAAAAAATTGAGGTTTTTCATTACCAAGCTGATAGCATGTAAAAATATTTAATGTATATTTTCAATGATTGTGTATCGATAACAAGGAGTAATATATACAAGTATACCTATCTAAAAATAAGGAAGCAAATAAATAAAAAAGATAAGTATCAATCTTCTGATTCTTTTCCTGAATCGTGAATATCTCTAACATATAATATAAATTATTCTTTATACATGTAATTATGTATATAAATTTATTAGAAATAAAAATAAGTAAGCCCAATACAAAAACTATAGAAATAGGAGTTCGATATGCAAAAAAAACAAATGCCCATAAAAGATTATTTTTTTATTATTTTAAAAATAAATTGATAAAAATGTATGTTTTAAAGAAAAAAGAGACTCTCATATAATTTTGCTGAGATTTTGTATTTTATTAATGTTTATAAATTATAATATGAAAAAGATTGCATATGAAAATTGATGTTTATGTAATATTTTGAAAGAGAAAGTATTGAAATTGTATTTATTATGAACTTTTCTCATTTATTATACTAATATATGTTGTTTGCATTATTCATAAATTTTAAATTAAGAGTTGATCTCCTGAGAGACGGTCTCATTATTTTTTATTGTGAGACGAACCTTAATACATCATTTTAATAAGTAAATATATCATTTTATTTTTTAATATATTATTTTTTTCTGTATAAAAAATTATACTATTTGCAATAAAGAAATACATCATTTACAATAAATATATACATCATTTTAATAAATTAAATACATTATTAAATTTATTTCACAATAAAAATGATAAGACTATCTCATCTTAGAATTTGCCTTAAAACTAGTTTGCTCGCATATCCGTAGTAGCATATATAATTTTAATCATTCCAAAAATAAATATATTAGTTAAAATTTTTGATATAGTAATAATTAACATAATTCCGGTGATAAATTATATAATTATGAAGTTTTACTTGCCATAAAAAAATACAATTTACAAAAATAATAAAATAACTGAATTAAACAAATGAATACAAATCAATATTCTGCTTCTAAATTTTTTGGAACCATAATTATTTAGCAAGTTACCTATTCAATTTTTTGAGATTGGAATTGGATAGTCATTCCCCTTGTTCGATACCTACTTGTCTATAGGTGTTTTAGATGATAGGTTTGATCTTGCAATAACACTCAAATACAAAATCTATGACAGGTATTAAGGATAGTTTTGGTTTTTAAAAAACATGTTTAAATCTTTTATTAAAATTTTAATACATGCTTGACCTAAAAAAAAATAGTCCTCACTTGTTACTAGAAGGTGAGAGTTTTTATTTTTTATTTTTATAAAATAATTACACAATTAAAATTTGAGGGAAAAGTATCACTTCATTCACTGGAATTCATAACGTATGAATTATAAATAATATATTTAATTATTGCAATGTAAAGTTGAATAGAATCATATATAGGGGATACACAATACACAGGTGAGAGTTTCTTCATAGCCATTTTTGCTCCATCCATCTTGATAGGCTAACAGTAAATTGAGTTGAACATCCCATCTCAAAAATTATAAAAAATTCATCCTAATCATCAGTCAACCTGCTCTAAGACTATCCTCATAAAATAACCCAAAGATTATAATAAGGTTATCATTAATTTAGTGCAAGATTTTGTGGCTATAGCTTGGACAAGGACGATAGTTCATATAACTAAGTTACCAATATATATATATATATATATATATATATATATGTGGGTGCGTTAAAGTCACAAGTGGTCTTTTAGATGGGAGATGAAAATGAATCATGTAAATCCAAATATGTTATCGGACGGTTGAGATCAATTTGATGGGCGAAATAAAAAGATGCATTCGGTAATGAAAAAAAGTTGTAGAGTAAAGGTATTTATGTAAAGATGCAAACCCAACTACTAGGAATTAATTCAAATCCCTTGAAATTCGCGTTGATTTCGTGCATGGGATTTTCATTCTGAAAATATAGATTATGAAAACCAAATTTTCCCCAAAAAAATCCGATTTGACATTTCTCTGAAATTATCTCGCTTAAATTGTCCCCGATTTTCGAGTTTCTTCTCAAAACTATATTCGAGCATAGGGAAAAAACTAAAACCCATAAAAATTCCATAGAACAGGTCAAAAATTTCACATTCAACAGTTTAATAGATATTTGGGTTGCAGAAACAGTGTTTTAAGTTTTTCTAAAACCTCAATCAATCTATGAAATACAACAACTATAAAGGCGTATATAATGCAAATTTACAGGCGTATATAATGCAAATTTACAGGCTTAAATAATGCAACTTACATAAAAAAAAATAAACAGCTATATTCTAAAAACTTCAATCATCCCATTAAAGATACTGCAGCTGTATAGACGTATATAATGCAAATTTACAGGCTTAAATAATGCAACTTACATTAAAGAATTAAATAATTATATTCTAAAAACTTCAATCATCCCATTAAAAATATTGCAACTTTGCAGGCGTATATAATGCAAATTTACAGGCTTAAATAATGCAACTTATATCTAAAAAATAAAAAAAGTCCTTGAATAAACAATTAAATTGTTGAGGCAAAAATTAACAACACTCACTCCTCTGTCGAGTTGTTTCTTCAATTTTGGTGTTGATAACTGCAATATCAAATTCTCAACATCTTGTTTAGTTGGGAAGACCATTGTAAGAGATTCTTGAATGAATTGGTTCGGTTTTGCAACCATTTGTACTCTTTTCCACCGATCTTGTTGCACCATCTTCATTTTCTTTGTTGCACCATCTTCATTTTCTTTGTTGCAGATAGGTTAAAATGTGGTGGGGTGGGATGGCGACGTCGTCACTAGCGGAAGAGAGAGAGGACGACAATGTCGGCGGATGGTGGGAGAACGAACATACAGATTGATTTTCTTCAATCGTTTTGAATTGTATGGAAGAAGATACGGATTGATTTTCTTCAAACGTGTTGAATTGTATGAATGGAGATACGAATAGCAAATGGAAAGATAGAGAGAATCATACTTTCCACAATCTCAGCAAAATTAGTTAGGAAATAATCTAAATAAAACGCAAAAATACCAAACATCCCTTATTACATTAAATTAATTAATAAAATAATAAATTAGAATGTTTGTAATCTTAAATTTGCACCGCTCAATTTGAGAAATAGAAGGATAGACTTCATTCTCATCTCCCATCTAAATGGGACTTGTGATATGATTACGCCTCTATATATATATATTTATATATATTAGTGCAAGGATATATACATACATGTGTATACAAGAGAGGAGTGTATGTATATTCCACTTCAATTATAGAAATATATTATTATTAAAGGTCATGGACACTTGTTATGTCTCTAATAACCTAGCTTGTGACTAATCAAAGCTAGCCTACCCTGCCCTCATCACTTAAACTAACGAGAGGAAAGAATACACTTCATTATCCTCACCATTTTCGCACAAGAGAGAGAGAGCTCCAGGACAACAAACTTTAGGTGAGTTTTTCGGTCAGTAGACGATAAATTTGGAGGTGGTTGAGACACAATCTTGTAGATCTTCGAGAGTAAATGCTTTTAGACTACTCATATGCTTAAATCGGGTAAGAAACAACAAATTTATGACCAGTTTTCCAAACTGTGGCAGAGAGATGTCAATTTCGGGTTTTGAGTTTATTTGACCCCAAATCTTAGAATCCACTTGGTTTGTTGTTGTCCATTTGTTCTAGGAACTTAATAGAGGTGTTGAGTCGTATCTTGAAGGTGGAAACTCGGAATTTAAGCGATCGATCACTTGGAGAAGAAGGTAAAAACCCTTCTCTTGAAATTTTCATCTCTCCATGCATCATAGGGGGTTTGATCGTACATGCACTTGTGTTTTTGTGATGTTTAGCTTGTGTTCTTGATGGATAGTGGTTAAGGTTATCATGTGGAGTGAATTGTGGTTGGGTTTTGGGTGAAAAAGGGGTGAATGGCGCAGCCCCCGTCGCCAGCACGGCCGAGGGCTGGACCGCGCCAGAGGCTGCTCGCAGCAGCCCTTTGGGCGCGGCCGGGCTGCGGTCAGGGTGCAGGTGGCCGCGACCGCGCCTGAGCCGGGGTTGTTCACGAGCCATCGGTTTCTCTGCTTGTTTCGTCCATTAATAGCTAAAACCTTTGTATCTTTCCTTGCATATTAAATGAGGTTTATAGCATGATTTGAATGTGAAATATAGTGAGATAATTGGCCTTGATATCATGCTGTTATAATCTTGAAAATGTAATTCTAGTTGGCTTGATGATGAACTTGGTTGATAGAAGAACTAGAATAAAATGATAAAGAGCAGAGATTGAATGATATGATTATGTGAGCAAGCTGAAATGTTTATACTAAGTGTTGGTCCCATATCAGAGTCGCCGTGGTGAATAGCAAACAACTAACACATGAATGCAGCGGAAGATTAAAGATTATCTTGCACTTAAGTTCTTGTCAAAATGTTTAGCTCAAGGTTGTTCTTAGGGTTTCTTACAGATAGATGCTCTAGCAACCGTCGTTGCTAGGTTTCAAATCACCACAATCAAATGGTAAGTAATAAAACAGTAAATAACACACAAAATTAATAGTGGTTCAATCTTAAAGATCTACGTCCACTCCTCAGTCGTATCACTAAGAATTTCACTAAAACGATATTTGAAGTACAAGGAATCGCCTATCTCTTGTAGAAGGTAGTGAGCTTTTGACCTAACCACTACAAGGCTATCATCCGATGCTTCAATCTCTTCGGGGCAGTAGCTCCGGCCAAGTCAAGGGCGCACCTTCGTAAAACTTGATGGATTTATATACTGAAAGCATCATGATTGGTATATTATGTACAAGGTCGATTGGTTAATATGCTGGGAATCATAAATGTTGTATGTTCATCTCCTGTCTGAATTAACAAACATGTGTCGCAAATGCAATTATCCTCTTATCTCGTCGATAGGGAGATCATACGGTGTGTAGTAGATCACGGAAGATCGTATGGATCGTTTGACCTAGCGAGATATAAATGGTTATCACAGCTGAGACAGTTCCAGGATAAACTGTCGGTGTAGGCTGCAGCATACGCAGTAATAAGCATCTTATCTTGGATGGCTTGGTATGCTGGTGTGGGGCACACATTGATAAGGACCTAAGTCGAGATCGATTCTTTTATCTGACATTAAAAGAATCTAGATCTCTATGGCTTGATGAGATCCTAAGCCTATATGAAGGTACAAAAGTATATGCAGATTGTGTATTACTTTGAGTTGCAGTGAAAGGCTCTAGTTGAGATTGTATATCTGTATCTTGGGTAATAGCAGTTTGTGTATGACTGTCTGGTACTGGAACTAGGTAACCACATCCAGTATAGGATGGTGACATTCCCTGAGCAGCTCAAAAGGTTCGTTATGCTAAAGTCCTGCAGGCTGATTAAGTTCAAGCATAAGTGAAAAGGTTTGAGCTTGTCAGAGCTTAAATTAATTAACGAATGTCTGTAACCTTAAATGTGGGGATATACCGAGCCCATGCAACCCGTACCTCAAAACGTGGTAGCAAATAGGTAGGACAGTATTGATTCTCTGGTGGAATGAATCAATATTAATTAATTAATTATATTCTGGGTTGAATATGGGAGTTAATTAATTGATAAGCCTTATTTGCTATTTGCATTCTGGTCCCTGGTCTGGCCCATGAAACTCAAGCCCAATAGAAGTCTAGTATTTTCCTATAAATAGGCCTCAGTTCCTCAGATCTCAACACACCACAAGATCATAAGTTGCACACAGCAGACCAGGTTTTGGGAGCTGTGGTGATCGACTAGATCTGAGAAACGAGGAAATTCTGCTTCTCAACCGGGCAAGGAATCTGAAGGGAATCTTCACCAGATATTCAGATTGAGTTGGGATACAGATCAGAAGATTAGATCAGGAGGATTATCTTCTTCTTCTCTCTCCTTCTTGTTTTAAAAAATTGCATGATAATTTTCATAGATTTATTTCCTCAATCTGTTAGGAATTAAATCCTTGTGCGTGGGAAAAGATCAAGAGGAATCTCCGCGCACTCGTTCTTCAGGGTTTCGCAATCCAGGTATTCCGCATAAACCCCTTATGCATATTCAATAGGAGCATGCTAGGATTAATCATAGACATAGCAATTTATTTTGTTGTACCTTCTGTCAGAACAAGTGTCTTTAGCAAGTGTTTGCTAAGTATTTCCTTGCTTAGCGTTCTATCGGTGAATGCTGGAAATACTCTGCTAAGCCTCTTAATTGCTGAGCTCTACTTAGCAATCTGCTAAGTCTTTTGGTTGCTGAGCTCTTCTAGCAATCTGCTAAGAACTAGCAAATGCTGACTCCTTCAGCATTCTGCTATCACTCGATATCTTGACTTCTGATTGTTATAGCTTCTAGCAATCTCTTCCGTAGCAGCGAATACTAACACCTTTAGCACTCTGCTAGATCTTTCTGCTGACTGCTAAGCGAATGCCCCTAGCAGTCTCTTCTTTTCACCATATGATTGCTAGCACCTTAGCAATCACTCTTCTTAGCTTTTGACCGCTAACATCTCTAGTAGTCATTCTCGTCTGCTGACTTCTCTAGCAGCTACCATCTGCTGAGAATACTACTAGCAATCTAATCTATTACAACTCGATATTTTTCCTAAATAGGACATTACACAAGAGTTGCTAGACTATGCTAGACTTCAGCAATGATTGACCAAACTACTAAGGCTTTGATTCAACAAAACCTTTTACAAATTGATCCTAAGGGAGGAATTCGCGAATAATTCCCAACACTAAGTTATAGAAGTTGGTACTTGGGAATTAGAAGGAGTTCATATCTTATTTGTGAACCATGGGTGCAATGATGCATTGTAGAGGTTCAGGATTTAAAGAAAGGATTGAGATTCTAAATTGATAAAAAGTAAGCATATTATAAGCTTGATTGTTGGTTATGAACTTGAATTCTATAGGAGGATTTGTTGTGGAAGAGTATGATAGATTTGGTTGAAATGTAATTTAAATGAATCATTATGTGTTGTGATGATGATTATGTTGGTTCATGAATGTGTAGCTTTTCTATGTGTTGTGATTAATGTGTTAAGGAAATCACGTTGGGCAAGGTTTTGCTTTCGAGCAGCTGCTGCGCAATCAAAATCAGTAAGAAAATAAAATGGGTTTTTTTTATAAAAACTATAAAGTATATATAGTGTTTCCTTTTCAAAACATGAAAAATGTTTTGTTTAAAATGATTGTTATACCAAAACTATTTTGTGGATCATATATGTACCTCTGAAGACAAACGTAGTTGGCCGGAGAGATGGGACGTCAGCAAAATGAACCAAGGTTCTAAACCTAGAGCGATTTTTGACTGATTTGCGAGCTCAAGACGACTAATATCCTTATGTCGCAAGTACCACGAGCTTAAACTTTGGTATATCAATACTGGTGGTTCAAATCCCCAAATGAATTATGTGTGGAGTGGATCAACCGCGGGTTGACACTCAGGGGCTATAAGGGTGGCTTAAAGTCGATCGGATCTCATTGTGTTTGCCCGAGACCAGTGCACTTTGATGACAGTAGGTTGAGTGAATTATGTCACTCCCAGCTGTACATTGTGACTTGGAAGTAGGCCTGCTTCCAAGCCACACGTTTAAAACAGATCATGACCACACAAGAAAAACCTCATGTCTTATCAACTAAATGACATAACAATTTATATTTGTATTGTTTTCGGGGATGTGTTCACTGGGTACACGGTGTACCCAGCCCCTACATGTTATTTCTAAAACATGTAGGTTAAAGCTTGGAGGGGTGGAGTTGGCAACAAGAATGTGTGAGCAGTCCAAACCAGAGCTCGATTCTGTTATATGTATCCTCATATACATATCTCCACTACGTAAATCTTCGCTGCATTGAACCTCTGAAAACCAAACTTCCCCTTGTTTTGTATAAACTTACTGTGTTGCTTTTTAACTCTACTAGAAGATGGTTCTTTTGTATGAACTTAACCCTATAACCATCTTTACAATGAATGTCAGCTTCCGCTTAATCTTGTTTGTAATAATACTATTTTGTGAGAAAACCTTCAAAGATAACCCGTCGTGCTCTCAAAAGTTGGGGAAGCTAAATGAGGATGTGACACCTCATAGTGACCGGTGTCAAACCAACAATGTAATAAAATATTTATTTCTCTTTCATCCACAATCCAACCTATAATCCAATATTATTTGCCTCTCACATTCGTAACCCAACCCAACCTTAACTTTCTAATTAAGATATTTATTTCTATCTCATGTAATATAATATAAAAAAGTATTTTAGCATTTTACATTTTAAAATAGTAAATTTTATAAAGGGCTTGTTATGAACTGAACATTCACAATTTAATTGACAAATAAGGATTACTACAATTAATACAAAATAAATTGACAAAACATGAATACAACAGATGAAATATTAAATTATAAATATATAAACTATTAATTATTTATTCAATTATTAGTGTCGAAACTACAATAATTTATAGAGAATTTTTGTTTGTGAGTTTTGGTATATATATATATATATATATATATATATATATATAAAGTTTAAATTGCAGTTTAAAAAATTAATGGCACCAATCAATGGCTGCCACAATGCCTTCTGCAAATGAGAGAGAAAGTGACTAGCTCGGTTGCCTCATCAAGCTCAGCATAGAAAACGTTGGCTACGTCTCTTTCAACTTCAGCAGTGAGTTGGCTACGTTGGCTAATCTTGTTCAACATACCCTTCATTCCTCGCCTCAGCAGGAGTATCGGTGCTAGGCCTCGCCTCAGCAGGTATCTCCGTGCTAGACCTCTCCTCAGCAGGAACCTCCATGCTAGGCCTTGCCTCAGTATTTGCCACATCAGCTCCAGCAGATGTGCTAGCATCGGGTTCAGCATTCCGTCCCGAGCCAAAAGCTTCATCGAATACAATCTCCTCATCACTGTTGTCTCCTCCTTGCGTGTCAGCAGTCTCCTTTATCAAGACTCCTCCTTGAGGGCGGTCTGGAGCAGCAAAAGCATCTCGAAGTCCTGATCTGTCATGGCCTCTTGCTCAAGCACTATTTCTTTTGCTACCACGGGGGTGGGAGTGGGAACATCTGGATCCACCTTTTCCTTCCCTTTCTTAGCAGCAGCAGCTGCTAGCCTTCGAGCTTCTTTAGCAGCTCGTGCTACCAATGCAGCAGCTTCCCTAGCCGCTTGCTGATCAGCAGCCTTCTTAGCAGCACGCTCATCAGCAGTCCGCTTAACCTATTCAAAATTCTGATCTCGTGCCTCAAAGGTCATTCGTTCCATCTCCTTGTTATGCTTCTTTTTCTCTTGCTCCTTCTTCTCGACCTTCCACTTCAAGTTCGACTTTCTTACAGCTCGTAATCTATATTCAAAAGGTTTAGAAGAGAGAGGAGCATCCT
>JAPKLW010000020.1:283854-312863 GCA_026898455.1 Plectranthus barbatus | reverse complement strand
ATGAGCAGGTTGCTCAGCTTTCCTCTTGGCAAATATTTCTTCAATTTGCTCAGCAGGGAGATTGCCCAGCTTCTCGATCTCATCAAGATCTTGGAAGCACTTCTCGGTCTCAGCAGCTTTCTGGGCTGCTGTTATCTCCTAAGGAGTTAGAGAAACCGCATGCTCTAATCTCTGGAAAGCTAAATTGAATGGATGGGGCTCCTCCGGAGAAGTAGGAATCTTCTTGTCAACGTTGGACTTGCCCTTCAGAATGATTGGTCGGGTAGGATCGATAGGGGATGGTGTTTTCCTCGTCTGCGGAATGAAATCCGTAGGAAGAAGCTTCTCTCCTCTGTCAAGCTTCTTCTTGTGGAAGAACATCTCTATAAGCTTGCTATTTTTTAACCCAAAATTGACGTTCAAAGTAAAAACACCTTCCTCCTTGATCTTGAGGTTCTTCTTAGCGTGCTCCAACCACCACCCATAGAAGAATTCAGCCCAATTGCCTTTGATCCCATCGACAAGTGCCATCATAACGGCATACTTCTTCGCCGAAAGCTCAGAATACGAACTGGCATCACACTGAAATATCTTGATTACCAGCTCAGCAAGGAGCATGTAATCATCCTTGAATTGATTAATCAGGATCGCCACCTTGAATGTGATCGGCTTCCTTTTCTCGTCCTTGATCAATTCTGGCTTCTTCCATTGCTTCCACATTTTCTCCATCTCCACTAGATCATTGACCTTGTAGGTAGCAATACGCTCGCCGTCATTGGGAAGCTCAAACTTAGCAGCAAGTATGGCTGCATTCACCTCCAAAATTGTGCCAAACACCGAAGTCTTGAAGGACTTCTTGTTATCCTTAGCAACGACGGCTCGCGCGTAGAATTCAGAGACCATGTGTGGGTGGAACCACAGTGGTTCTACGGACAAGTATTGGACTACCCCTGCCTTTGCTAGCGCTTCCATTATCCATTCCGAAATCTGAAGCGAAACAAGAGGAGTGTAGAGTAAGCGGTCCTTCATAATTTCGCAGCGCACCTCTGATTTTTGGACAGATGGATGTCTCCTTCTTCTTGGCTAATGTAATGAGTTGGCCGTACGGGATATCATCTTCTACGTCTTCCTTCTTGACTATCCTAGTGAACTCAGGTGCCCATCGTTCATGGAGGGTCACATTTAGGGTGAGGGAATGGATGGGAATTTCGGATTCAGTAGAAGAATCGGACGTATCGGAGTGTGTAGAGGATCCAGATTGTTGAGGAGATTCAAGATTAGACATCTTGAAGAATTTGAGAGGATTTTTTAGAGAGAGTTTGGTGATTTGAGAGAGAATGAAAGCTAGGGATTCGAATATCAAAGATTTCAGAAAGTTTGCAAAGTGAATGAAGTATGGTTAATATACCTTCTAAATATTAGATCTGACGGTTGGGGGTGAACCGCTTCAGATTCAATGGACGGTTCAGGAGATATGAGACTCTTCGTATGGTGACCCACACCCCAAAATGCTCGAGTACTTTTGACGTGTCGACTACTGATTTGTCGCAGCCAGTTGCATGCATTAAATGCAGCGTGTCAGACACATCAATTCAAATTCAAATCATTTCCGCTTTTGACTTCTAGGAGAGCGGAGATTGCTGAGAGTTTGGACTCTCAGCAATCTGCTGACGTAGGAATCCTTAGCACTCATTTAGTCTGCTGAGAGCTTGGACTCAGCATTCAGGTTCCTAGCATCCACATATTCTAGCATCCAAGAATCTCTTCATAGCACTCTCATGTTGTCTGCTGAGGGCTTGGACTTAGCAAACATTTTTTAGTAACCGTCTGTACCACTTGCTAGAGAACTATTGTATAGCATTCCGATGAAATGCTAAGAGCACAGACTCAGCATTCACCCTCTAGCAAACGTCTGAACCACTTCTTGCTATACTCTTTAGTAATTGCTGAGAGCTTGGACCCAACAATCAATTGCTTAGCAACAATATCTTAGCAACAACAATCAGCAACTTCAAAACGTAAGCTAGGATATGTTTTTCTCCTTCTTCCGAAATTCCAAGAAATCCAGAAAGAATGAGAGTAAAAACTCATTCATCCACAGCATCTTCTAGCTCCATGAGGCCTAACTTTAGACATAACTCTTTGAATCAGGCCTCAACAAGCAGCTTTGTGAAGATATCTGCTAGCTGATCTTCAGTGCATATGTATTGGACATCAATATCCTTCTTCTCCTGATGATCTCTAAAAAAATGGTGTTGGATATCAATATGCTTCGTTTGAATGATGAACGGGGTTCTTCGTTATGCACATAGCACTATTCTTATCACAGTAGATCAGCACACATTCAGGAGGAATGTCATAATCTTGCAATTGCTGCCTAATCCACAACACTTGCGCACAACAACTTGCGGCTGCTATGTATTATGCTTCGGTTGTAGACGTAGCCACAGAGTGCTGCTTCTTGCTAAACCAACTAATCAACTTATGTCCAAGGAATTGGCATGTCCCGCTAGTGCTCTTCCGATCAATCTTGCACCCTCCAAAGTCTGAATCTGAATAACCTCTGAGTGCTAGCCCATCAGACCTTGGATACCAAATTCCTAGACCTTCGGTACACTAGAGGTATCAGATAATCCTCTTAGCAACATCCAAATGTGACTTCTTCGGATTTGCTTGATATCTCGCGCATACACCAACAGAATAAGAAATATCTGGTCTGCTAGCTCTTAAGTAAAGCAAAGATCCAATGATACCTCTATATAATGTAGGATTCACGGGTTCTCCTCCTTCATCGAGGCTTATCCAGCAGCTTGTGCTTATTAGAATCCTTAAGCTTTTTGTCTTTTCTGGACAATACTTAGCAATCATATCACGAGTGTACTTCCTTTGGTGAATGAAGATTCCATCACTTGATTGCTGGACTTGCAATCCGAGAAAGTAGTACATCTTTCTCATCATACTCATTTGGAAGTTACTTTGCATCAGCTCTGAAAACTTATCACATAAGCTTTGATTCTTAGAGCCAAAGATAATGTCATCGACATATATCTGCACAAATAAGATACTTCCTTCATCCTTGATGCGAAAGAGAGTCTGATCGATTTTCCCTTTCTTGAAACCATTGTCTAGCAAAAACTTTAACAATGTGCCATACCACGCTCTCAGTGCTTGCTTCAAACCATATAAGGCTTTCCTTAGCCTGTAGACTTGGTTTCCTTGTTCGAAGCCTGGTGGTTGCTCAACGTACACCTCTTCCTTGAGCTCACCATTCAGAAAGGCACTCTTCACGTCCATCTGCATCACAGAGAACTCATGATGTGTAGCATATTCAAGGAATAACCTTATTGCTTCAATCGAGCGATCGGAGCAAATGTCTCATCGTAATCAATCCCTTCGCATTGTCTATAGCCTTTTTCTACTAGACGAGCTTTATTTCAAACAACAAGTCTTGACCCATCTTTCTTGTTCTTGAAAACCCATTTGGTCCCAATGACGCTTTGATGCTCAGGTCTATCCACTAAATCCCAATTATGATTGCGCGTGAATTCAGCAAGCTCCTCTTGCATAGCATTCACCCAATCTGGAGATTGTAAAGCCTCTTCAACTTTCGTCGGCTCTTCATAGGAAATATAGCATGCTAACATAGCATTGCCATGACGCGTCCTGACTGGATCATTGACATCATTAATCACAGCATCTAAGGGGTGATCTCGTAACCATTGGATTGCTGGTTGCTGGGGTTGCATTGCTAGCTTCGCTTGCTGAATTATTCTCTGCTAGAACATTCTCCTTAGCAATCACATGGGATTCAACATCTGGCACCTCAGCATCCGGCATCTCAGCAACAGGAATCTCAGCATCTGGAATCTCAGCAGCAGGAATCTCAGCAGCGGGAACTTCAGCATCCAAGTGTTCAACATCTTCTTTGGCAACGTCTTCAGCAACGCCTAAACCTCCTTTGGTGTCTCTTGCTGGATCTAGGATTTCTTCATCTTCTCCATCAATGGATCCCAAAATATCCAAGTTATCATTAAGATAAATTTGGGTGGTGGCCTCAGCATGATCATTAGCATCATCGGGCTGGTCAGCAGTCTGGTTACCTGCTGAGTGCGCCTGAATCAGATTACAATCACACATAGACTTAGTTGGATGAATCTTCATATTTTCGAAAGAATTCAAGATCGATTGACCATGGACATCATTAGCCTCATGATTGCTATCCTCTTTCTCTCTTATAACTCTGCGCACTAAGATAGACTCATCAAAAATAACATTGCATGTTATTTCCACAACTTGATTCGTCTTGTTTAACACTCTATAACCTTTGTAAGATGGGTGTCCATATCCCAGGAACACACCTTCATCAGACTTAGGCAAAAAAGTGTTAAGCTTCGACTTCCCATTGTTATGAATATAACATGTCCAACCAAAAGCACGAAGATGAGTAATATCGCTTACGACCATTGTACACTTCATAAGGAGTCTTATTGAATCTGCCATTGATTGCGCTCCTATTCTGTGTATAGCAAGTTTTCATGACTGCTTCACCCCAATACTTTCCACTTAGACCGGAATCGGCTAGCATTGACCGCACAGCTTCCTTCAAGGTCCTGTTCCTTCTTTCTGCTAGACCATTCTGCTGGGGAGTCCTAGCAGTGGATTTCTCATGCCCGATACCAACTTCGGCGCAAAAATCCATCAACATCCCATTGCAGAACTCGGTCCCGTTATCAGATCTAATCCTCTTCACGGTAACCTCTTTACTATTCTTCTCCTTGAGGATCAGCTCTGGAAGGATGAGCTTGACTTCGTCTTTGGTTCTCAGCAAACGAACCCATGTATACCTGGAAAAATCATCAACAACCACAAGTGTATAAACCTTTTAACTTACAGTGGCTGGAGTGACTGGACCAAATAAATACATGTGCAAGAGCTCTAGGATTCTCTCTGACGTGGCCATCTCCGGGTTTGATCTGAAGGATGCCTTGGTCTGCTTCCCTTGCTGGCAAACTTTGCACACACCTTCCTTTCGGAAAGTCTCAGTAGGCAGTCCTTCTACGAGCTTGTGCTTGGCTAGGTGGTTGATGGTCTTGAAATTCAGGTGAGTCAACCTCTTATGCCATAGCCAATTGGTTTCTTCCCTGTTCAATGCTACAAAACAAGAATGTTGCTGGCCACTTTGCCAATCAACAATATATAGGCCACCCTTGCGGATGCCTCTAAGCTTTACTTCACCCGTAGCATTGTCAGCAATTGAATAACCAGTATTAACGAAAGAAACGGTGTACCCATTTTCGCATAGCTGGCTTATGCTTAGCAGGTTGTGTTTGAGATTGGAGACGAGTGCAACATTGATAATCCTTAGTCCATTTCGCTCTATGCATCCTCTCCCAATCACTCTACCTTTGCTATTGTCACCAAACATGACTGTGGGTCCATAAATTCTTTGAATATCTGAGAACAACTCTTCATCCCCCGTCATGTGCGCTGAACAACCGCTATCTAGGATCCACTCATTTGACATACTTGATGTCTTAGCCCTTTGATCTTGTTCCTGCAAAACAATCAACACGTTGATTTAGCGTGGATCATGGTCCCTTTTGGAACCCACATCTTGGTGATTTTTAAGACTTTCTTCATGATATCACCCTTCACACCCGTCTCAACCTTTGGATAAGCATGCTTTGCATAATTAGATCTTGGTGGAGTTGTGTGCTTAGCCTTCCTAGTCCGTTGAAATGGAAATCGATTGGACTCGGGCCTCACATAGGTATTCTTCCTATGTGGTGTGTACTTAAGATACTGTGGTCTTACAACATGGTATGCTACCTGCTTGCCCTTAGTGAAGGAAGGATATGCTATCCTAGCATTAGATATATAATGCTCAACATTCCTCCTTGGCACTGCTTAGTGTGATCTAGCAGACATCTTCTGGGTACTATGCTGAGATCCAGTAGATGTATACTTTCCAGGCACTCTTTGGGTACTCTGCTGAGATCTAGCACTAGTATGCCTAGCAGGCATCCTCTGAGTATTCTGCTGATGTCCAGCAGAAGCATGTTTGCTACGCCAATTTGTCTGCTTAGCAGTTGACAACTCAGCAATTACCTTTCCTTTACCTTTGTCAGGATTGACTTTTCCAGCAGAGACGAATAAAATATTTCTCTGCTTAGAATATTCAGCATTCTTATTCAAAGCTTCCTTAGAGGATTTTGCTTCAACACAACCAAGGCCCAATCCTGATTTATCAGAATGTTTCCTTTGTTGGCTCACAATGGCACTAAGAACTGCCTTGCTGGATGTGTAAGCACAAATACATTCCTCTTTAGGTTTACTCTTTAAAGCTAGATTTTCCTTTTCAATAATTTGAAAATTTTCAGATAGCTTAGAGTAATCTGCATTGAGTTTCAAAAACTCCTCATTATCAGACGTTAGTCTTTCGACTTCCTCGGTCAGAGATGTAACTTTAAATTTCAACAAGGTGTTTTCTCCTAAAATTGCATTCTTTATCTCATACATCTTTGAAAACTCAATAGAAAGCTTGGTGAGATAATCATCCTCGGAATCTAAAAAAGAATCCTCCGATTCATGCACGACTGTTGAATTAGAAATGCTAGTAGATTGTACCTCATTCGCATCGACTACTAGAGCCGACTCAGCATTCCGCTCAGCATCAGCATCAGCATCTTCGAAAATATTTGCCATCAAGACCAGCATGGCTTCCTCATCATCTTCCTCTGAGGAATAATACTCCTCTTCAGTATCAGGAATGTCTAGCACTTCAGTTCTGGTCAGCAACGCTCTGTTGACCGCTCGGACAGCTCTTCTCTCAAACCTTTGTTTGAGGCGCTCTCTTTCTTCCTGACTTACCCTTGGACATTCATGCTTAAGATGATCTGTAGAATTACATTCAAAGCATGTCCTTGGCTTTCTCTCTGTGGAACAAGAGGATGATGAAATAAGCTTGGCTTCCTTTGCTTCTTTCTCAGCTTTGGCTTCCAGCATTAGCTTATGAAGCTTTCAAATTTGCTCTTATAGCTCACTGATCTTCAGATCTTCAGGCTGTGAGCTGGAGGGTGAAACAACCTCCTTTGCTGGAGAAGCGGGAGCAGATCTCTCATGTGTACGGAAGGGCTTCTTTGTCTTTCATTTTCCAGCATGTCTCTTCACAAAGAATGCTAGATCCTCTGGGGGTACAGCATTTGATGACGAAGTTTTTGCAGCAGCGGCTTCGTTCTTCCTTGATTGCTGTATAATAAATTTGTGAGTTTTGAGTTGAGCAAATACCTCAGATGTGGACATTTGGCTAAGGTCTTTCTCGCTCAAGCTCGTCATCTTTACAAACTAGTCCTCCAATGGAAAGAGCTTTGAGATTATCTTGTTATTCATCTCTCCATTATCATATGTCTTGCCCAGATTATGGAGTTCTCCGACAATGGTGTTGAATCTTTCTTCCATAACTTGGATAGTTTCTCCTGCATGCATAGAGAAAGATCCATACTTATCAACAGCTACCTGGAGCTTGTTGCGCTTCATCTGGTCGGTCTCCTGGGAAGATTCGCAGACAAAATCCCACATTTTCTTGGCGGTATCAAAGTCTAATGCTTTGTCTTCCATTAACGGCGGCAAAGACTCAAGGATCAGCTTCTTTGCTATGTGCTCCAACTGAGCTCTCTTTTTGTCCTCCGTTATATATTCATCAAACTTCTTCTCGATCATCTGCGGAGGTCTCGGTTGACCTTCAGCGACTGGACCGACGAATGGGTTGACCTTCATAATCCTTATGGGAATTTTGGTGAGAACATCCACCATCTTTCGATGTATGCTCTGGAGCTGGATAGTGGCCATCTTCTGCCATGAATTGAACTTCTCTTCGGTATACTTTGACAAAGTATGATTCATCTTGATAATCTTAGAGTTCCTGAGCTAGAGCAACAAAAGAACAAAATACCAGTGCATGGAAAGAACACAGATCTGGTCTTAAAGCGACTCAGAAGCAGTCGGTCATTCGACCGACCGCTCTTATACCACTTGTTGGTCCTAAATCAGAGTCGTCGTGGTGAATAGCAAACAACTAACACACGAATGCAGCGGAAGATTAAATATTATCTTGCACTTAAGTTCTTTTCAAAATGTTTAACTTAAGGTTGTTCTTAGGGTTTCTTACAGATATATGCTCTAGCAACTGTCGTAGCAAGGTTTCAAATCACCACAATCAAATAGTAAGTAATAAAACAGTAAAGAACACACAAGATTTATAGTGGTTTGATCTTAAAGATCTACGTCCACTCCTCAGTCTTATCACTGAGAATTTCACTAAAAAGATATTTGAAGTACAAGGAATCACCTATCTCTTGTAGCAGGTAGTGAGCTTTCGACCTAGCCACTACAAGGCTATCCTCCGATGCTTCAATCTCTTCGGGGCAGCAGCTCCGGCCAAGTCAAGGGCGCACCTTCGTAAAACTTGTCCTTCGCTGTAATGGAGGTTTTATAGTTCTCTCCTGAACTTTGTCTGGTTTTGGCAATAGCCCGTCGGAGTCAATCCCTTTTCAGAGATGTGATTGCTGGATGCTTCCTTGTATAGAAGGTATCCCAATGATTGGATTCTTGAAAAAAGTCAAGGAATCTCTTCAAGATAGTGTCAGATATTCAATGGGGGACACTATGGTTGTTGAGAGCTTTCGATACTTCTCTTTAAGATGGCTCTCAACTGACTACTCTCTCTTTTGCTTTGTTCGCTTTGGTCAAAGGAATCTATGTTCGCCTTTTCGATTGTTCAAGTGTTTGAATGCGAGTGTGAGCAGTAGTCTTAGTGTCTCTCTCTATTGGACTTCTCTTTTACATCTGGAGATTCAAACTTTGAATCTCCAGACCCATTAGACACAACGGTCTTCTCCGTCCAAAATGGTTACTTGTTTTTTCTTCCTTTCCGGCATGGTACAGTACCTTTTTACCTACTTCGGATAAAGCTTTCGTCTTTTGTTGTACGTTCTGTCAGAACATGTGTCTTTAGCAAGTGTTTGCTACGTATTTCCTTGCTTAGCGTTCTATCGGAGAATGCTGGAAATACTCTGCTAAGCCTCTTGATTGCTGAGCTCTACTTAGCAATCTGCTAAGTCTTTTGGTTGTTGAGCTCTTCTAGCAATCTGCTAAGTACTAGCAATTGTTGACTCCTTCAGCATTCTGCTATCACTCGATATCTTGACTTCTTATTGCTATAGCTTCTAGCAATCTCTTCCGTAGCAGCGAATACTAACACCTTTAGCACTCTGCTAGATCTTTTTGCTGACTGCTAAGCGAATGCTCCTAGCAGTCTCTTCTTTTCACCATATGATTGCTAGCACCTTAGCAATCACTCTTCTTAACTTTTGACCGCTAACATCTCTAGCAGTCATTCTCATCTGCTGACTTCTCTAGCAGCTACCATCTGCTGAGAATACTTCTAGCAATCTAATCTATCACAACTCGATATTTTTCCTAAATAGGACATTACACAAGAGTTGCTAGACTATGCTAGACTTCAGCAATGATTGACCAAACTACTAAGGCTTTGATTCAACAAAACCTTTTACAAATTGATCCTAAGGGAGGAATTCGCGAATAATTCCCAACACTAAGTTGTAGAAGTTGGTACTTGGGAATTAGAAGGAGTTCATATCTTATTTTTGAACCATGGGTGCAATGATGCATTGTTGAGGTTCAGGATTTAAAGAAAGGATTGAGATCCTCAATTGAGAAAAAGTAAGCATATTATGAGCAAGATTGTTGGTTATGAACTTGAATTCTATAGGAGGATTTGTTGTGGAAGAGTATGATAGATTTGGTTGAAATGTAATTTAAATGAATCATTATGTGTTGTGATGATGATTATGTGGTTCATGAATGTGTAGCTTATCTATGTGTTGTGATTAATGTGTTAAGGAAATCACGTTGGGCAAGGTTTTGCTTTCGAGCAGCTGCCGCGTAATCAAAATCGGTAAGAAAATAAGGTGGGCTTTTTTTATAAAAACTATAAAGTATATATAGTGTTTCCTTTTCAAAACATGAAAAATGTTTTGTTTAAAATTATTGTTATGCCAAAACTATTTTGTGGATCATATATGTACCTTTGAAGCAAGACGTAGTTGGCCGGAGAGATGGGACGTCAGCAAAATGAACCAAGGTTTTAAACCTAGAGCGGTTTTTGACTGATTTGCGAGCTCAAGACGACTAATATCCTTATGTCGCAAGTACCACGAGCTTAAACTTTGGTATATAAGTACTGGTGGTTCAAATCCCCAAATGAATTATGTGTGGAGTGGATAAACCGCGGGTTGACACTCAGGGGCTATAAAGGTGGCTTAAAGTCGATCGGATCACATTGTGTTTGCCCAAGATGAGTGCACTTTGATGACAGTAGGTTGAGTGGATTATGCCACTCCCAGCTGTACATTGTGACTTGGAAGTAGGCCTGCTTTTTAACTCTACTAGATGATGGTTCTTTTGTATGAACTTAACCCTATAACCATCTTTATAATGAATGTTAGCTTCTGCTTAATCTTGTTTGTAATAAGACTAGTTGGTGAGATAACCTTCAGAGATAATCCGTCGCGCTCTCATAAGTCGGGGAAGCTAAATGAGGGTGTGACACCTCATAGTGACCGGTGCAAACCAACAATTTAATAAAATATTTATTTCTCTTTCATCCACAATCCAACCTATAATCCAATATTATTTGCCTCTCACATTATTAACCCAACCCAACCTTAACTTTCCAATTAAGATATTTATTTCTATCTCATCAAATATAACTTAAAAAGTATTTTAGCATTTTACATTTTAAAATAGTAAATTTTATAAAGGGCTTGTTATGAACTGAACATTCACAATTTAATTGACAAATAAGAATTACTACAATTAATACAAAATAAATTGACAAAACATGAATACAACAAATGAAATATTAAATTATAAATATATAAACTATTAATTATTTATTCAATTATTAGTGCCGAAACTATAATAATTTATAGAGAATTTTTGTTTGTGAGTTTTGGTATATATATATATATATATATATATATATATATATAAAGTTTAAATTGCAGTTTAAAAAATTAATGACACCAATCAATGGCTGCCACATTGCCTTCTGCAAATGAGAGAGAAAGTGACTGGCTCAGTTGTCAGAAGTCTGCAGGTCAATCCACGTCAAACAGATTTCACCATTTCTTTTTTTACATTTTTATTATTTTTTTATTTATGACCTACTCTTTTTTACAATGGGTGTAGCCTAATATAGTCGGAGTTACGATTTTGATTTTGACCATTTTGGTTATTTTTTCCCTTGAGTTGGTCTTGTGAGAGACCGTCACAATAGTTTAGTGTGAGATGGATCTCACCCAGATCCATAACATAAATCGATTTTTTTTTATTTTTTTTACTTTTTTTCCATTCACAGCTTCCAATTCACCGTCTTCAATTATGGCATAAGTAATTTCACCGCTGTTGGTCCCTAAGATCAGAGTCGTCGTGATTAAGATTAGACTCTTACACGAATTGCAGTGGAATAAATAATCGTTCACTTGCACTTTTAAGTTATTTTCAAAGAGTATTAGCTCAACTAGACTTAGGTTTTCTTATAGGTATACACTAGCAACTTTGTTGCTAGGTTTAAAAGCACAGTTCAATAGTTAAGCAATAAAACAGTAAAACAAGATAACGACACCAAGTTTATAGTGGTTCAATAAAAAGATCTACGTCCACTCCTTAGCCGAAACACTAAGAATTCACTAAGAAAGTATACAAAGTACAAAGTATCGTCTTTCCCGTGTAGTAGGACAGTGAGCTTTCGAGCTGGCTACTCCACAACTATCCTCCGTTACTTCGCAATCCTTAGTCAGACCTAGCTACAGTCAAGTCAAGGGCGACACCTTTGTAAAACTTGACTTTCGCTGATAGTGATGGGAGATTTTAGAGTTCTCTCCTGAACTTATCTGTTTTTGGCAAGATGCCCCTCGGAGTCAGATCTTGTTAGAAATGATTGTTGGATGCTTCCAAGATCGGAAGAAATCCCAATGATTGAACCTTAAAAAGGATTCCATGAACCACTTGAGTGTCAGATCTTGAATGTGGGGGACACTAGGTGGTTAAGAGCTTTAAAGATTCTTCTTGTCTTTGTTAATGCTCTCGTGACTGCTTCGGCTTTGTTTGTCTGAGGAATCTCTTGAGTATGAGTTTTTGAGTAGAGAGTGAATAAAGCAATAGTATTTTCTCCTTTTTGACTTGTCTTTTATACCTGGAGATTCAAAACTTGAATCTCCATGTCCGTTAGACACAACGGATCTTTCGTCCAGAAGTGGATAGACTTTCACCAACTTTTTCTTACTTCGTACAGTCTTTCCGACCTACTTCTGACAAGTCTAGTCCTTGCGCATTGATTGCTCAGAACGATGGTGTAGCAGCCATTTTGCTTTGCTGAGCTTTTCTGGAACGGTCTGTTAGTTCTTTAGCACTCTGTTAGATGGGTTGTTGTCTGCGTAGCAGTTGCTCTTCAGATTCCTTTGACTCCGGATCGCTAATGTCTTTAGCAATATGCAATGTGTTAGCAAATGCTGATTCCTCAGCAATCTGCTACCACTAGCCTTCTTCTTCTTTAGCATTTTCTGGTGTTTGCTGGAAGTGCTTCTAGCAACCTATTCTATTACAACTCAACGTTCACCCTATGCAGGACATTACATGAGTTGCTAGACTATGCTAAAGTTCACCAATGATCGAACATCTACTAAGGTTTGATCCAACGAAACCTTTTACAATATAGTCCTAAGGGAGATTCAGGAATAATTTCCCAACAATTTCCCCCTTTTTGGTGCGATCAAAGCTTACTACTGATTGTTGAGACTTAGCAGAGAAAAATTCCGAGTTACAAGAAGAATTGCTAGACAAACTATTTCAGAATCTTACTAGCTTTAAAAATTCCCCCTCAAAATATGCTGGGAAATATTCTCGCTCAATAAAGTATAAATAAATGCTGCAAAGAAAGTATGCTAGAAATCCTAGCATTTTTAAGAACAGCAGGCATTTACTAACCAATTAGCAACCATTTTGAATATATCATCCACATTCAAATTTGTTGAATACACGAAGAGTGTATGTCAACTAATGTATGCACACGGAAAAATCAGAAGTGGACAGTGAGATTTTGTCACAAATCTGATGATTTCATATATGTTTTTGAAAATATGAGTACAATGAAATCATTCAGAAACAACAAAATAATAGAAACAGGACAGAACGTGAGCAAGAGAGATAGACGACCTTAGCTCTGGGCATCAGGTGGAGGTTTTGGATTTTCAAGGGCATCGACCCTTTTCATTGTCAAGGCCATGAGTTTCTCCATACGTGCTTGATGGTCCGCTCTCTGCTTTGCTTCTATCTCCATCCTCCTCTCTAGCATGGCCTGAAAGAATTCCCTTTCTTTCTGCGCCAGCTCTGCTTCCTCTGCTTTAATCATTGCCTCCTCAGCAATCCTTTGATCTTCCCCCTCTTTAAGCGCATCCAAAACAGAGGTGGAAAAGGATTTGTGCTAATCAAGATCCACTTGAAGAGTGACCACACTTGTCTGTACCGTAGAGACGGCTTCTTCCACGTGCGTGATCTTCTCCTTAACCTGACCAACCTTTTGCTGAACCTCGGTGACCGAGGTTTGATTTTTAGAAACTTCTCCTCGTACATCAGCAATATCCTTCCGGACCTCTTCAACTATTTTGGCTTGTTGAATGTCACGTTGGTGGAACGCTGTGTTGATCAAAGAAACCATGTAGGACTGGAGATTTACTTACACAGGTTCAACAGCAATGGGGGTATCAAGAATAACCATTTCAGTCCCTATTGTTGTGGTAGGATTCGCACCATCTCCACCATCTACTATCATCTCAGCAGACTCTGGAACCGAAATCTCCAGACCTTGAGTGTTTGCTTCCTTCATTGCTGAGTTAATAGGTTCCTCAGCAACTTCTTCGATCACAATTGCCATCGAATCTCTCACCACAGTTTGATTTGAATCCAGAGCAGAATCAGAAGCTTCTGGGGCTTGGAGTGAGGCAGCAACTTGGTTAAAACCTTTGTGAAGTGTAACCAATTCAGTAAAGCGCAGTCTTTTGGCTTCTTCTTCCTTAGCTTGTTCAATGGCAGCCAGCTCCATGCTTCGTACTCGCATCTTCTCCTCATATGCGGCTTTTCGTTGCTGATAGGTAACAACAGCACACCTTTGACGTTTTGTTAACTGCATATGTGCTGCAGAGCATTCATCTGGAGCGAACTCTGAAGGAGGCAGCGACAAGGATGCAGAAAACAGTCTGTGAGCACGAATCACTTTCAATCTCTCCAACACTTGTTTATCTGAGAACTGCTTCGTACATGGAGGTTGATCCATCAAATCATTCGCCCAAGCTTCTTCTGCACGCCAAAAGTTTAAGCCTTTCATGGCAATGATTATCATCCTCTCTACAAAGCATAACTCATGCATTATATAGTCATGGACTTTCCATCGTAGGAGCTCTTTTCCAAGTAGCTTGCCTTCATTGGTTGTTTCATCTATTTCAACATAAAACACCTCGGTAATGTCCCTCTTGACTACTTTATTGACAAATGCCATGATCTCAACGCCCCAATCACGGAGATCAGCATTCAAGTCGTCGTCAAGGGAGACGGCTACGCACCATTGAGCTACTCTCCTCGAGCGAAAGAGTTTGGCACGCAATCCATGATATGGAATCCTTAGTACTTCATTTTTGGCGGTGGGAAACTATCGGAGAATCTTGGCGTCAAATACCTCACCGGATTTGTCTTCTGAATCGGAGCCTGAAGAACATGTGGATTCAACCAAATCTCCAGCAGAAGATATTTCATCCTCTATTCTTTCCTCTGCTTGTGCGTTGTCATCAGCAACGGTAGGTGTCTCCTTAGCAACATTGACTCCCTCAGCAAATTCCACAATCATATTCTCAGCGGCAACAGACCCTTCAGCGTGTCTTCAAGCCACTTCTTCAGCAGAAGGTCTCTCAGCAGATATAAGAATTTCTTTCTCAGTAGAAGGTTTCTCAGCAGAGACAGTTATATCTTCGATCTGCTTTCCGGCTCCTGAAGACCCAACATTCTTATCTCGGGGGGGCATGACATCCTCCATTCTAAGTGGCACGACCTCTTCTGAGCTACTACTGTGGCTGGGTCCTTCATTTGGTTCGCGAAATTGAACCTTTGTCCCTTTGGAATGCTCTTTAGCATTGAATGCGCCAGATTGAAGCAGCTCAGTAAACTCCGCATCAGACATAGCTTCCTCACCGGGTACAATCTTTTCACTTGCATCGACTTCAACAAGGATTAGAACGCCTTCTTTTGTCTTTCCTTTCTCCGCAGTTTCAACTGCTAACTTGCCTTTCTTTGCTGCTTTGTCCAATGTCTCAGCAGCTTCCTCGTCCACTATCTTACCAATAGGTCTCTTTCGAGCCTTACGCTCATCATGAGATTGTTTGACTTGCTCAAAATTCCGATCTCTGGCCTCAAAAGTGATCCTGTCAACTTCCTTCCTGTACCGTTTGGTCTCCAATATATTCTTCTCAGTGTCTCCTTTCTTTTTGATTACCCGAATGCCTTTGAGACGATCCTCAAGACACTTAGAAGACAAAGGTGTGTTGTCCATCTTCTCCTTCTCAGCAGCCTGCTCAGCAGAAGTTTTCTTCTTAGCTTCTTCCATTGCTGCTTCTTTCTTTTCCTCTTCCTGGAGATCAGCAGTCCTGAAGAGGCGTTTACGAGTCCTCTTCCTCCCAGTAGTTGCAACCTCTGTTTTCTGCCCCATTGGAATTGGTTGGGCAATATGACCCAGAATGAGTGTCGATTGCTCGAAAGCTTCCTTGGTCATGATCTCGTCTATCTTCTCAGTTGGCAGATCACCAAGCTCCACAATATTCTCAAGTTGCTGAAAGCACTGCTCTGTTTCAACATTCTTGGTCAGCACAACAACTTCCAAATCGGTCAAAGTAGTAGCTTGCTGTAATACTTGTTGACCCAAGGAGCGTTCATCCACCTCTTCATCGGAAGTAGGCTTGTAAGCATCCACATTTTTCTTGCCAGTCAATTTCTTCGGTTTCTTGAAATCAAGGGGATTGGCTTCCTTCTTCGTTACGGCGATGAAGTCCGTAGAGACCAACTTCACACCCTGGTCAACTTTCTTTGTTGGCAGGATAATCTCCAAAAATTTGCTTATCTTCTATCCAAAGTTGACATTCGAAGAGAATGTCTCATCTACCGACATATGATCGTTTTTTCTAGCATGCTCTACCCATCGCTCACAAAAGAACTCAGCCCAATTTCCCTTCACCTTGTCTTTCAGAGCCATCATATCTGCATATTTCTTGGCAAAGAGTTCTGAATAAGATCCAGCATCACACTGGAACAATTTGATAACCAACTCAGCAAGGATTTTGAAATCATCCTTCAAGGTGTTGATGGGAGTAGCTACCCTAAATGTTATAGTCTGCCCTTTCCTATCCTTCAAATCACCTGGATTTTTCCACAAATTCCATCTCCTCTCCATCTCCGCTATATCATTCACTTTGTATTGAGATATGCGTTCTCCACGATTTCGAAGTCCAAATATCTTAGCAAGCAACTCTGCATTTACTTCAATGATATTCCCATAGACACATGTTTTGAACTATTTTCCATCATCATTCATCACAGCCCTAGCATAGAATTCCGATACCATGTGCAGATGAAAATGTAAGGGTTCAGCAGATAAATATTTGATTACCTGCTCGCTGTCTAGGATTTCCATTACCCAGTCTGGAATATGGGCAGGAGCGAGAGGCATGTACAAAATCCGGTCCTTCATGATTTGGGCTATCCTCCTCTATTCCTTGGTATACCCGGACTGCTCCTTCTTCCGAGCCAAAATAACAAGCTACCCATAGGGAATGGATTCATCAATGTCTTCCTTCTTCACGATTCCTGTGAATCCTGGTGCATGTCGTTCATGCAGCGGCGAACCCAAAATTGGTGGGAATATAAATGTAGGAGGTTGAAATAAAGATGTAGGCGCAGTACTTGTTTCGGGATTGTTGGTGGAGGAAGATTCAGGGTTGGTAGCCATGGATTGTAATGAAGGGTTTCAGGCGATGCCAATTTTGAGTGAGGGATGAAGGATTGAAGGTTCGAAAATCTTAGGGATTTTGTTCTGGGTTTCGAAGGAAAGAAACATGAGTAGTGAGAAAGGTTTAAGTTTATACCTTTGGATGTAAGATCCAATGGTCGAGGGAATTTCTGTGAAAGATTAGATCGACGGTTCAAGATTATCACGTCCTTACGTATGGCCTTCCACGCTTCCGAGAAAAACTCGAGTGCAGTTGACGTGGCGCCTTCTCACTTGACACAGCCGTCTGTGTGCATTAAATGCACCCTATCACGTCTCATCAAGTTTGAAATTGAGTCTTCCCGCCTCGAATTTCAATATTGCTAAGACCATTGACTCAGCAGATTGGCAGTGTGGACAGCAATAGTTACTGTAGTTTAGCATCCACAGATTACCAAAAGTTGTGCTATCTTCCTCTTCCTGTATTTGCCAGCATAATTTGAAAAATCTGCTGGGACTCAGCATTCAAAATAATAGAGAGTATCTCGAGCTTTTTGCTGACATGACCACCTTCGTTACTGCTGACTTGATTAAACCTTCCATGCACACTTGTCGATTCCTCTTCTCACGATGCTTCGAATTACGAGAGATGAAATGAATCGTTGTGATCTTCTGAGAGATTTTACAGTCAGTCATTATGAGGGAATATGATCATTATTCTCCCTATAAATACCATCCTTGGTTATGATCTTCATCTTCACATTTCTCCTTTCAACTCTCACTCTTCCTAGCAATCATTCAATAAAAGAGCTTCGTCTGTAACTATGTATGTATTCACCACAGGGAATTGATATCAGGAGGAACCAAAACTCAACAAGTCAGGCTTGTACACGGAGTATGAGTCTGACTATATGGTGGCCGAGGAGGTGATGGCCGCCGTCCGCCAGAATAGCCTTGAGCAGTTCGACTGTTCCACTACTTGCCAGTTCCAGGAGGCTCACCTCCAAGAATTCCTACGCTCATGTGAGCAGGAGAAAGACGCCATCTATGGTATCTTTCAACGCTTCCTTCGCTTGGGACTTCGGCCTTCACCGAGGTCCCTTATCAGTTATGGACTATCGTACGAGGGAGACGGCCCCCGCGTGGTCGTCCTGGGAGATGTGGAGGCATTCTCCCTTGTTCGAGTTCAACCCGACGGCCTCGGATACCGGGCTCCGGACTCCATACTGGGTGATGTTCTGCATCATCCATAACATGGTCGTCGGCTACAACGAGAATGACATCTCCTTCTCCCCCGAGGTCTGGAGGGCCATGATGGCCATGGACGATAGGGCAGAGGTAGACTGGGCATCCTTCATCTTTGAGGATGCTCGGGACTGCGTTGCCTTCTATCCCTCGGCGCCCCTCCTCACTCATCACAGCTCTCGCATAAAACTCAGATACCATATGCGGGTGGAAATGTAGAGGTTCAGCAGAGAGATATTTGATTACCTGCTCGATGTCAAGGATCTTCATTATCCATTCCGGAATGTGGGCAGGAGAGAGACACATGTACAGAATCCGGTCCTTCATTATTTATGCTAGTCGTCTTTGTTCCTTTGAATGGCCGGATTGTTCCTTCTTTCGAGCCATTATCACGAGTTGACCGTAAGGGATTGTATCATTAATGTCCTCCTTCTTTATGATCCCGGTAAAACCTGGTGCATGTCGCGTGTGCAGAGGTGCACCAGAATTGGGCGGAAAACTATACAGGGGGACTGTACCAGTTTCGGAGTCATGACTGCTGGAACTAGGGTTCTGGGTTGATGATGATGTGGGATTGGTAGTCATTTTGGGAGAAGGTTTCAGATTGGAACGATTTTGGGGAAAAATTGAAGAAAAGAAGAGAACAAGTTGAGAGCTCGGGGGTTTGAGAGTTAGGGTTTTCTTGTTTGAAATTTTGAAAAGAAAGAGAGTGAATAGTAAGAATAATTCATGTTTATACCTTTGGATGTGAGATCCAACGGTTGGGGGAGTTTCTGTCAAAGAAATAGATCGACGTCTCAGGATTAGCACGTCCTTTCGTACATCCTCCCATGCTCCGAGAAAAGTTCGAGTGTGTCTGACATGGCACCTTGTCACTCGACGCAGCCGTCTACGTGCATTAAATGCACCTTATCGGGTCTTATCAATTTTGAATTTAGTCTTCCTGCCTCGAACTTTGATACAGCAGAGGATTTTAATTCAGCAAATATCCGTCAGTAGATGTTACCATAGATCAACACACATATCTTGCTAAAGGATATTCTATTTCCTTTCCTGATATGTCAACATTTTGAAAGTCTGCTGGGACTTGGCAGTCTGAAAGTAATAATGAATAACTCGAGCCGACTGCTGATCTGACCATCAATCGTCACTGCTGAACTGATTGGACTTCCTATGAAAATATGACGATCTCTCTCTTTGCGATGCTTTGAATTCCGTGAGATGAATCATCATGGTCTTTCAAAAGATTTTCCAACCGGTCATAAATACCAAGTAATGATTATTCTCTCTATAAATATCCTCCTTACGATGAACCTCAACACCACAAGTTATCTGATCTTCATACTTCTCTCTAACATCCTTCCCAAAACCATTCTAAAAAAATGGATTCTCTCGGACAGGCTCTCGAAGTGCGCCGCATCCAGATTCTTCATGAGTCTGGTTTGTACGCATATTAGGACGATGACTACGCCGTGGCTAAAAAGGTCATGTCGACGATGAACAGGTGCGGGTTGACACAGTTTGTCAGTGCCACCCCACGCCACTATCATGAGGATCTCCTTCGGGAGTTCCTCAAGGATTGCATTGCTGAGGAGGGTGTCATTTATGGGTCCTTCTGTGGCAAACTCGTCTGTTGGTCTCCCGACTCCTTCTCTCGAGATTTCGGCCTTCCTAGAGGTCCAATCTCTATTTTGAACTATCGAACAGCTGAGGCAGCCCCAGAGTGGCCATCGTGGCAGAAGTGGCGACACTCTGCCTGGTTCGAGTTTTCCCCCTTCACTCCAGCTTCCGATCTGCAGGCTCCATATCGGGTGATGTTCCGCATCGCCCACAACATGCCGCTGGGGGAACATCTTGATGACCTCTCCTTCTCAAGGGAGGTATGGCAGGCCATGATGGCCATGGATGATGAGGTTGAGGCTGACTTGGGAGGGTTCATCTTCGACGGCGTCCGAAGCTGTGTTCAGCTCTATCCTTCAGTGCCTCTGCTAAACGGGATGCAGCTCAGCTGGCTGCTGGAGTAGAGCTTTCTTGAGATTGCAGAAGGCCGGTCCAACCATTTGGGAGCTGACTTCTTCCCGTACAAGCCTCGTTCCCCCTTCTGCTAAAAAAAATTAAGCTGGTTGTTGTTTTTGCTACCCCCTCCCCCTTTTTTTGTAAAAATTTGTTTTAAGGGATGAAATGAACTTTCTCTTTTCAGTATACGTGCATCTGAGCTTTATTTCATACATATATCCATCTGTAAGGCACATATCTTCATAACTTCGTCAATTCATCAAGATAACTTCCAGTAGATCTCTTTCAAACAGGAGATACATAAAATATATTAACCTTTAAAATCTGATCTACGATTTTGACACTTGCTGAATAACCAGCAGATGTCTGCTTAGCAGTTTATTCACTAGCAGTTCTTCCATAGTTGTTATTATCATAGCAAACTTTTATCAGCAGAAGGATTCAACACTCAATAGACACATGCTAGATGAAATCCAGGAAGTTCAGAAAGAATGAGAGTAGCATCTCATTTATCCATAGCATCGTCTAACTCCATGAGACCCAATTTTATACATAATTCTTGGAATCTGGTCTCCGCTAGAGGCGTTGTGAAGATATCAACAATTTGATCCTCCGTGCATATATATTTAATGTCGATATCCTTCTTCTCTTGATGATCACGAATAAAGTGATGTCGGATGTCAATATGCTTGGTTCTAGAGTGATGCACTGGGTTCTTCGTTATGCACATGGCACTATTGTTGTCGCAGTATATAGGCACACATTCAGGAGGAATGTCATAGTCCTGAAGTTGCTGTCGAATCCACATGATTTGCGAACAGCAGCTAGCAGCAGCAACATACTCTGCTTTGGTGGTCGACGTTGTTACCGAATGCTGCTTTTTGCTGAACCATCTTATCAGCTTGTGCCCGAGAAATCGGCAAGTACCACTGGTGCTTTTCCTGTCAATTTTGCACCCTCCAAAGTCAGAGTCTGAGTAACCACTCAGAGTCAGACTATCTGCCCTTGGATACCAAATCCCTAATCCTTCTGTGCACTTCAAATATCTCACAATCCTCTTTGCGGTATCTAGATGAGTCTTGTTGGGATTGGCTTGATACCTTGCACATAGTCCTACAGCATATGAAATATCTGGTCTGCTGGCTGTAGATATAGCAGAGAACCGATAATTCCTCGATATAGACTAGGATTTACGGTCTCTCCTTCTTTCTCAAGAGCTGCTATGCACGTAGTGCTGATGGGAATCCGCAGACACTTGGTCTTCTCTGGACAATACTTTGCAATTAGATCACGCGTATACTTCCTTTGATGGATAAAGATCCCTTCGCTGGATTGTTGCACTTGAAGTCCAAGGAAGTATGACATCTTCCCCATCATGCTCATTTGAAAGTTGCTCATCATTAGCTTGTAGAATTTGTCACAGAGATCTTGATTCTTCGATCCAAAAATAATATCGTCAACATATATCTGGACTAGTTTAATGCTTCCTTTGTCCTCAATACGAAAGAGAGTCTGATCAATCCTCCCCTTCTTGAATCCATTGTCGAGCAGAAACTAAGACAAAGTTCCATACCATGCTCGTGGCGCTTGCTTCAAGCCATACAATGCTTTTCTTAGCTTATACACTTGATTTCCATGCTCAAATCCTGGTGGTTGTTCAACATAGACCACTTATTTGAGCTCGCCATTCAGGAATGCACTCTTAACGTCCATCTGCATGACCGAAAATTCATGATGTGCAGCATATGCATGAAATAACCTTATTGCTTCCAGTCGGGCTACTGGGGCAAACGTCTCATCATAGTCAATGCCCTCGCATTGTCTATATCCTTTTGCTACGAGACACACTTTATTTCTAACCACGATGCCTGATTCATCCTTCTTGTTCTTGAACACCCATTTGGTGCCAATAACACTATGATATTCTGGTCTATCTACCAGATCCCATACGTGATTGTGAGTGAATTCAGCAAGCTCCTCTTGCATGGCGTTCACCCAATCTGGATCTCGAAGAGCATCCTCTACTTTTGTTGGTTCCTCACTAGATAAGGAGCAAACAAACATCGTGTTGCCTTGTCTTGTTAGAATGGGATCATTAATATCTCCGAGAACGTCTTCAAGAGAATGAGCGCGCAACCATGCTGGTCTGATTGGTTCTCCAGTAGTTCCCTCCCCTGCTCGATCATTATCTGTTCTCGCGTTCTCCTCAGCATCCGCTGGTTCTTCAGCATCTGGATTGTCAGCAGCAATAATTCCTTCAGCAACTGGAGCTTCTGCTACAGGAACTCCATGGACAGGAACATCTTCTTCAGCAGGTACTTCAACAATTGGTATCTCAGCTGCTCCTCTGCCAAGACCTTCTGCAGCACCTACTCCTTCCGCAACGGGAGGAGAATTTGAAGTCTCCTCATCTGAATCATCAAGCAGATCAAATATATCTTTTTGGGGGTTGGCCTCAGCATGATCGTTAGCATCACTGGCCTGGTCAGCAGTTTGATCACCTGCTGAGCGCGTCTGGATCGGATTTCAATCATTCATAGACTTAGTCGGGTCAATTCGTAAGTTTTCAAAAGAATTCATAATCGATTGACCATTGACATCATTAGTCTCATGATTGGTATCCTTCGTCTCTTTTATAGCTCTGCGCACTAAGATAGATTCATCAAAAGTAACATTGCATGTTGTTTCCACAATTCAAGTAGTCTTGTTTAACACTCTATAACCTTTATGAGTGGGGTGACCATATCCAAGAAGTACACCCTCATCTGACTTAGGCGAAAAAGTGTTAAGTTTCGACTTTCCGTTGTTATGGATATAACATGTTGCACCAAAAACACGAAGATGATCTAGATTAGGTTTACTACCGTTATATACTTCATACAGAGTCTTGTTGAATCGGCCGGCAATGGAACTTCTATTCTGCGTATAGCAGGCCGTCATCACTGCCTCTCCCCAATACTTAGCAGGTAACTCAGCGTCAGCTAGCATAGACCGCACTGCCTCTTTCAACATCCGATTCCTTCTCTCTGCTAGACCATTCTGCTGAGGAGTCCTAGCAGTGGACCTCTCATGGCCAATACCAGCCTCTGCGCAGAAATCCATGAGGATTCCATTACAGAATTCGGTACCATTATCCGAACGGATCCTCTTTACAATAACCTCTTTACTATTTTGCTCCTTGAGAATTAGCTCAGGCATAATGATCTTCACTTCGTCCTTGGTTTTAAGCAGACGAACCCAAGTATACCTAGAATAGTCATCAAACACCACAAGAGTATATATCTTTCTACTTACAGTGGATGGAGTGACTGGGCCAAATAGATCCATGTGCAATAGCTCAAGGATCCTGCTTGAGGTAGCTTTTTCTGGATTGGAACGAAATGATGCTTTGGTCTGCTTCCCCTGTTGGCAGGCTTTGCATACGCCTTCCTTGCGAAATGTGATGTCATTAGGCAGACCTGCAACAAGCTCATTCTTGGCAATATGGTCAATGGTTTTGAAATTTAAATGGTTTAACCTCTTGTGCCATAGCCATGTGGTTTCCTCCTTGCTTAAAGCTAAGAAGCATGAATGTTGTTGGCCACTTTGCCAATCGACAACATACAGACCACCTTTCTGGATACCTCGAAGTTTCACTTCTCATGTGACATTGTCAGCAATTGAACAACCAGAATGGATAAATCAAACGGTGTACCCATTTTTGCATAGTAAGCTTATACTTAGCAGATTATGCTTGAGATTTGATACAAGAGCAGCGTTGACAATCCTTAGACCATTACGCTCTATACATCCTCTGCCAAGTACTCTGCCTTTACTGTTATCTCCAAACACGACAGATGGACCATATGATTTCTGAATGTCTGAGAACAGTTCTTCGTCCCCCGTCATGTGCGCCGAACAACCACTGTCTAGGATCCACTCATTTGACATTCCTGATGTCTTTGCGCCTGGATCCTGATCCTGCAAAAGCAATTAGGTTGATTTAGGTCCCCGTTTTGCGTCGGGTCCTGAAGGATTAGCATGTGTCATTGCTCCTTTCGGAACCCACATTTTAGTAATCTTCAACGTTTTCTCCTTGAGATCCTTTTTGATAACCTTCTCAACCTTTTGATGTGTGCATGCATGTGGTTGTGTGTTGTGCTTCTTTGCCTTCATCGTCCTTTGATGATATGTATATCTGGACTCAGGCCTCACATGGGTGTTTCTCCCGTGTTGTGTATAGCGATGGTATTGGGGTTTCACTGAATGATATGCAATTTGTTTACCCCTAGCATAGTTAGAATATGGCTTCCTAGCACTTGAAACATAGTGCTCAGCCTTTGTCCTGGAATTGGCTGAATGCATCTGCTTAGCAGACTTATAATAAGTACTTTGTTGAGATCCAGCATATCTTAAGGTACTCTGCTGAAATCTCACATTCTTCTTGACTTTTTGCTGAGGTCTAGCATTGTGCCTGACACTCTGCATGGGTCCAGCAGTCTGTTTGATATTCTGCTGAGCAGTCTGCTTAGCATTTTTCTTAGCATTTGACGATTCAGCAATTATTTCATCTGTGCCTTTACCATCGGTGAATAATTTTCCCGCAGAAACGAATTTTATGTTCTTGGTTTGCTTCAGAGTTTCTGTATTGCTATAACGACTGTGCCCTATTCCAGATCGGTCACCATGACGTCTTTGTTGGCTAACTAGGTTATTTAGAATATCCTGGCTTTTCGTATATTCGCAAATACACTTTTCATTAGCATTATTTTTCAAAACCTGATTCTCTTTTTCAAGATTTTTAAAATTTTCAGAAAGTTCAGAGAATTCTGCTCTAACTTTTGTCAAATCCTCACTATCGGACCTTAGTCTCTCGACTTCATCGGTCAGGTTTATGACTTTTTGCTTGAGTGAGGAATTATCTTTTACAATAGCGATTTTCAAAGAATAAACTTTTGAAAATTCTAATGAAAGTTTGGTAAGATAATCTTCCTTGGAATCCAAGAAGGAATCCTCCGATTCAAATGTGTGTGCAGAGTTTGAAGTATTAGCAATAGATGTTACCTCCTGATTGTCGACTGCTAGAGCCAATTCGGAAGGTTGCTCAGCATCAGCAGATAATTCACCATCTTCAACGATTCTTGCCATGAAAACCATCAAGGCTTCCTCTTCCTCGTCAGTAGGTTAATATTCCTCTTTATTGTCAGGAATATTTGGGACTTGTGTCCGCGTTAGCAACGCCTTTGTCACTGCCCGAACCGCTCGCCTTTCAAATCTTTGCCGCAAACATTCTCTTTCTTCAGGACGCACCCTTGGGCAATCATGTTTCAGGTGATCAGGAGATTGGCATTCAAAACACGTCCTGATCTTTTTCTCGGGGGAGTGCTGAGTTGAGGCTGCCTTTGCCTCCTTCTCGGCCTTAGCTTCCAAAATCATTTTCTGTATTTTCTTCATCTGCTCCTCCAACTCATTTATCTTTTGATCTTCACCATTTGAGCTAGAAGTTGAGGGAGTCTCCTTGATTGGTATTGCTGAGGTTGATCTCTCCTGGTTATGGAATGATTTCTTAGGAGATTTCCATTTGCTTTCGTCCTTCTTGACAAAGTATGCTACATCCTCTTGAGTTCCAACACTTGTGGCATTAGGATGTAGGGATGGGGAAAAATACCAAAATATCGAAATACCGGACATATCGTATCGAAAAAATACCAAAGTTATCGAATTTTTGGTATACCGTAATTTTTGGTAAGGTATCATACCGTACCAGAAATTTTAGGTACGGTAACGGTATGACAATCCTAATATTGAAGGTATACCGGCACATACCGTACCGAAAATATAATAATTTTTTTTATTATTATTTTAAAAATAATAAATTAAAAATAAAATCATATAAATTAAGAATGAAATCATATCTTCTCTTTTCACCTAACAATATTATTGATATAAACATATTTCTAAAATAAATATCAACAGAAAAAATCGTAAAAATCAAAATATATCAAAAAAATCCGGTATGTTAACGGTATATTGAAAAGTATATAAAAAAATTTCGGTATGTTAACCGTATATTGGAAGAATGATAAGATAAATGGTATATAAATTATGTCAAGTAAAAATCATATTGAAATCATTTCAAGAATTCAATATGTCGAAGTAATAGTATATAAATTATCTCATACCGAAACCATACCGACTCATACCGAAATCATACCGACAATTCGGTATACCGAACTAAGGTATACCGAATACTTCGGTATGGTAACGATATGTGTTTTCCTCATACCGAAAATTTTGGTAAGGTATAAGGTATGGAGGAAAATGTGCGGTATACCGTACCGAACCATCCCTATTAGGATGTACTATAGCAGCGTCATTCTTCTTCGACTGTTGAATGATAAATTCATGTGCCTTTGATTGTGAAGACTTCAGCAGTTGACATGTTACTAAGATCCTTCTCACTTAAGCTTGTCATCTTGACAAACCAGTCACTTTTGGGGTAAAGTTTGGATATAATTTTGTTATTCATTTCCCCGTTATCATAGGTCTTGCTGACATTTTTGAGTTCTCCTATGATTGTGTTGAATCTTTCCTCCATCAACTGAATGGTTTCACCAGGAACCATAGCGAATGATTCGTATTATCCACAGCTACCTGGAGCTTATTTCGCTTCATTTGTTCCGTTTCCTGTGAGTCTTTGCATATATACTCCCACATCTCTTTGGTTGTGTCATAGTCTAGTGCCTTTTCAGCCATCAAGGGAGGTAGGCAATCCATGATTATCTTCATGATGACGAACTCCAGCTGACCCCTCTTCTTGTCTTCTAGGGTCCACTCATTATAGGGCTTTTTCACCATCTCAAGACAAGGTGGACCATCAGCAGGTCCAGGTGGTGCGGTGTTCACTTTCAGGATCTCTATGGGACCATTCTCGAGTATGTCTCTCATTTCTGGATGTATGCTCTGTAGCTGGATCATGGCCTTCTTCTTCCATCTTTCAAACCCATCCTTGTTATACTTTGGAAGAGCATGATTCGTCATTTTGATTATCTTCACCTGAGCTTCGTTAGACACAAACATAAATAACGTAATAGCACAAGGAAAAACTAGGATCTAGGTCCTAAGCGACTCAGAAGCAGTCGGTTTCTCAACCTCCTGCTCTGATACCACTTGTTGGTCCCTAAAATCAGAGTCGTCGTGGTAACGATAAAATACAAACACAAAATGCAGCGGAATAATATAACGTTCACTTGCACTTTGGGTTATTTTCAAATGGTGTTTTGTTCGAGTTTACTTAAGTTCTTTTTGCAGTTATACACTAGCAACTCCGTTGTTAGATTTCAAATCACAGTTGCACGGTAATCAATAAAACAATAAACAACTCAAAGACACAGAGTTTATAATGGTTCGATCAAATGATCTACGTCCACTCCTTAGCCGAATCGCTAAGATTTTCACTAAGTATACGGTGTACAAAGAGTTGCCTTTCCAGTAAAGCAGGCAGCCGACGTTTGGTCTTGCTACTTCACGGCTATCTTCCAATACCCCGAACTTCTCAGGTGTGGCTCCGGCTGAGTCAAGGGCGCTGATAAGCTCATTTTTCTACTCACTTATCGCTTTGTTTTTCCTTTCTTTTATGCATTTTATTATGTTTTCTTGAATAAACTGAGCATGAGTATATATTAGAGGGTATTATGCTTGCCATGGTGAGATTTTACAGGTTTTAGGCCAAATCCAATGGAGAACCCGTACCGAAAGCAGCAGATGTTCAAAGAAACAGTCACAAATCCTTCCACCGTTGGAATCTGAGCTAATGGCGCATGGCATTTGAAAGATCTTTGAATTAGCTTTCCAACGCAACTGGAATCGGATCAATCGGAGTTCGAATGTGAAAGTTATGGCCAAAACCGTGAGACTGCGCAGAAGGGTCGGAAGTGGCGAAACGTCTCTGTTTCGGCCGAAACGAAACCCATCTCGGCCGGGCCGCATTTTTCATCTCGGCCGGGGCAAGAGCCATCTCGGCCGAGACAGATTGTGATTGCGAGATTTGGCCAGTTTTTCACCTATTTTGGGCGAGAATTGCTTGGGGAACAAGATATACATCAATTTGGAAGCAATCAATCATACTTTTCGAAGATATACATCCAAGGCCTCAACCCTACTTCTATATAAACTCATAATTAGCTCAGAATTCAGAACCCTTCAGCCCCCCTTTAGTTTTAATTATTTTCAGAGTTGTTTTACTTTAGTTTTTGTCAGAATTCCTCTTTACTTTTTGTTGAACCTTTATTTTTAATGCAATCTTTACTTTTTCTCGCAATGTTTTCTTTCAATATGTTAGGCTAGAACCCTAAACAGGTTCTAGGGTTTCTCCTTCTGTGATGCTTGTTTAGATTTATTTATTCAAACCCTTGGTTTAAACTCTTTGATTTTATTTCAAATCTATTTTCAATTGAAGGATCGAGAGATGAAAATTGGAATAGGTGTTAGTTATTGATTGAAGGACCGAGAGGTGAAAATCGATAATAGGAAGTGAGAGTTTAATACTTTTGATTATCTGTCCGACCAAGAAGATTTCAATTGTAGGATTAATCTGGATTTTTATGAAATTGATTAACTTTGTGTGTTTGAGACCGAGAGGAGATAACCACTAGTTAGTAATTTAGGATTTAATTGCCCGACC
>JAPKLW010000020.1:222945-277324 GCA_026898455.1 Plectranthus barbatus | reverse complement strand
TCAAATCTAGGGCTAAAGATATGAAAAACTCGAATTCAGCCAATTTCCCGTGCGAGCAGGTCCACGTCGATCGATGCGGCATCCCCGTCAATCGACGTGGCTTCCAAATCGCCATCGATCGATGCTGATTGGCGTCTGTCGACGCAGCTTCTCGCCCCTTCTGCGCGGTCTCACGGTTTTGGCCAAAACTTCCTCTTCCGAACTCTGATTGACCCGATTCCAGTTGCGTTGGAGAGCTAACTCAAAGCTTCATCCATTGCCATGCACCAATAGCCTGAATTCCTCCTGTGGAAAAACTCTTCACTGCTACTCTTACACGTCACTACTTTCGGAACGGTTTTCTCGTGAGTTTAGGCTTAAAAACCTGCACAGATACCAAAATATGCCTAATACCACCTAATATTGATTCATGCATAAATTATATATATAAACTCAATAAAACTACATAAAATAGTATTAAAATAATATAGATAAGTGAGTGAAAAATAATGAACTTATCAAGATTCAGGAATAATTTCCCAACAAGTACCACTGGTACTTTTCCTATTAATTTTGCATCCTCTAAAGTCAGAGTCTGAGTAGCCACTCAGAATCAGACTGTCGGCTCTTGGATACCAAATCCCCAGACCTTCTGTGCATTTCAAGTATCTAACAATTCGCTTCGCAGTATCTACATGCGTCTTATTGGGATTGGCCTGATATCTTGCACATAATCCAACTGCAAATGTGATATCCGGTCTGCTGGCAGTGAGATATAGCAAAGAACCGATAATTCCGCGATAAAGAGTGGGGTTCACAGATTCCCCTTCTTTCTCAAGAGCTGCTATGCATGTAGTGCTGATGGGAATCCGCAGACTCTTGATCTTCTCTGGACAGTACTTCGCAATTAAATCACGTGTGTACTTCCTTTGATGAATGAAAATCCCTTCACTGGATTGCTGAACTTGAAGTCCAAGGAAGTACGACATCTTCCCCATCATACTCAATTAAAAATTACTCGTCATGAGTTTGGAGAACTTGTCACAGAGATCTTGATTCTTTGATCCAAAGATGATATCATCTACATAAATTTGAACGAGTAGAATGCTCCCTTCATCTTCAATCCAAAAGAGAGTCTAATCAATCCTCCCTTTCTTGAAGCCATTGTCGAGCAGAAACTTAGATAAAGTTCCATACCAAGCTCGTGGTGCTTGTTTCAAGCCATATAAGGCTTTCCTTAGTCTGTATACTTGGTTTCCATGCTCAAATCCTGGTGGTTGCTCAACAAAGACTTCTTCCTTGAGCTCGCCATTCAGAAATGCACTCTTAACATCCATCTGCATAACTGAGAATTCATGGTATGCAACATATGCAAGAAACAACCTGATCGCTTTCAGTCGAGCTACCAGAGCAAACATCTCATCATAGTCAATGCCCTCGCATTTTCTATATCCCTTGGCTACAAGATGCGCTTTGTTTATGACAACCATGCCTGATTCATCCTTCTTGTTCTTGAACACCCACTTGGTGCCAATATCGTTCTGATGCTCTAGTCTATCTACCAGATCCCAAACGTGATTGTGAGTGAAATCAGCAAGCTCCTCTTGCATAGCGTTCACCCAATTTGGATCACGTAGAGCATCCTCTACCTTGGTTGGCTCCTCATTTGATAAATAGCACGCAAGCATCGCGTTGCCTTGTCTCTTTAGGATAGGATCATTGATGTCTCCAAGAACGTCTTCAAGAGAATGAGCGCCGACCATGCTGGTTTAACTAGTCTTCCAGCATTTCCTTCCCCTGCTCGATCATTGTCTGCTATAACGTTCTCCTCAGCACCCGCCTGGTGCACAGCATCTGAATTGTCAGCAGCACGTTCATCAGCAGCTGGGACTTCTTCAGCAACTGGAATTTCTGCTACGGGATCTTCATGAACAGGAACCTCTCCAGCAGGTATCCTAGCAGCTGGAATCTCAGCAGCACCTCTGCCAAGACCTTCAGCAACATCTATTCTTTCTTCATCGTCAGGAGTTGACTTTGATGTCTCCTCCTCTTCATCATCGAACAACTCCAAAATATCTGGATTATCGTTGAAATGAGTAGGTGTGGCCTTAGCATGATCATTAGCATCACTGGCCTGGTCAGCAGTCTGGTCTCCTGCTGAGTGCGTCTGGTTTGGATTGCAGTCATTCACAGACTTAGTCGGATCAATACGCATATTTTCGAAAGAATTTAAGAACGATTGATCATTGACATCATTAGTCTCATGATTGCTATCCTCTTTTTCTTTAATGGCTCTGCGCACTAAAGTAGACTTATCAAAAATAACATTGCATATTATTTCCACAATTCTGGTAGTCTTATTTAATACTCTATAGCCTTTGTGAGTAGGATGACCATATCCAAGGAGTACACCCTCATCTGACTTAGGCAAAAAAGTATTAAGTTTTGACTTCCCGTTGTTATGAATATAACATGTCGAACCAAATGCACGAAGATGAGTTATAGAGGGCTTACGACCGTGGTACACTTCATAGGGAATCTTGTTAAATCTGCTAGTAATAGCACTCATATTCTGTGTATAGCAGGTCGTCATCACTGCTTCACCCCAATACTTAGCAGATAGCTTAGAGTCTGCTAGCATTGAACGAACGGCCTCCTTCAACATCCGGTTCCTTCTTTCAGCTAACCCATTCTGCTGGGGAGTCCTAGGGGTGGACTTCTCATGTGCAATACTAGCTTCAGCACAGAAATCCATAAGTTCTCCATTACCAAACTCTGTTCCATTATCAGAGCGAATCCTCTTCACTGTGACTTCCTTGTTGTTTTGCTCCTTGAGGATTAACTCCGGTAGAATGAGCTTTACTTCATCTTTGGTCTTCAATAAACGAACCCATGTATACCTGGAAAAGTCATCAACCTGTAGGGTTTGAGTCTACGATGGACAACATGAGTTGTCATTAATTAAATTCTTGCCGAGGATCGTTCTTAGGGTATCAGGAATAAATTTCTATTAAGTAAACCATGCGATCCTATGCATGCTCCTACAAAATTAATTGCACAGGATGGATTTAGAGAATACCTGATTTGACCGTTTGATCTACAGATCTAGATCGGAGCCAATAACGATGAAATAGATCTGGATCTGAATCTGAACGCCGGTGATGAACAGTTGTTCCTACAGATCTGATCTTCTGATCTGTTCCCTTGCTCCTTGGAAATCTGGTGAGGATTATCTACCAAGTTGGATCCGAGATCTGGAGAAGACGATCAATTTCTCCCACCAGATCAGCCGCGCCGCCGTTCTCTCTCAATATACTGAAAACCCTAATTCTTGTTGATCTGATAGAGAGAAGTCATTTATATAGTGTTAAGGTTTTCAGCGGGCAGACCTACAACAAGCTTGTTCTTGGCAAAGTAGTTAATAGTTTTAAAATTCAAATGGTTAAACCTCTTGTGCCACAGCTATGTTGTCTCTTCCTTATTCAAGGTGAAGAAGCATGAGTGTTGTTGACCACTCTGCCAATCAACAATGTATAGGCCACCCTTGCGGATGCCTCTGAGCTTCACTTCACCTGTAACAGTGTCAGCAATAGAACAACCAGTATTGACAAAGGATACAGCGTACCCATTCTCGCATAGTTGACTTATGCTAAGTAAATTGTGCTTCAGGTAGGAGACAAGTGCTACGTTGATGATTCTCAATCCATTACGCTCAATGCACCCTCTTCCAATAACTTTGCCTTCGTTGTTGTCTCTGAACTTGACTTTGGGGCCATAATGGAATCTTTGAATATCTGAAAATAACCCCTCATTCCCAGTCATATGAGCGGAGCAGCCGCTATCAAGGATCCATTCATTTTCTATGTAAGATGCTTTAGTACTTGGATCCTGTCCCTGCAAAATAATCAATTAAGTTGATTTAGGTACCCATTTAGCTTCGGGTCCTTCGGGATTAGCATGGATCATGATTCCTTTCGGAATCCACATTTTGGTGATCTTCAAGATTTTCTTCTTGATTTCACCCTTCACCACCTTCTCGGCCTTAGGCTTGATATGCTTAACATTGCTAGACCTAAGTGATGTGGTGTGCTTAGCAATCCTTGCCCTTTGAAATGAAAATGGGTTAGACTCAGGCCTTACATAGGTGTTTCTCCTATGTAAAGTGTTCTGCTGATACGACGGTCTTACAGCAGTATAATGAACTTGATTGCCCTTGGGAAAGGTAGGGTTTTCTATCCTTGCGTTAGAAACATAACGCTCAGCATTCCTTGATGTAGCTGAATATGATTTAGCATAAGCTTTCTGATTTCTCTGTTGTGGTCCAGCAGGTACATACCTATCATTCGTCCTTTGGATTATCTGCTGAGGTCCAGTAGATTTGTGCTTAGCATTCATCTTTTGATTCCTCTGTTGAGGTCTAGCAGACGAATGCTTAGCGTATACTGATTGGAACCTCTGCTGAGATCTAGCATATGAATGCTTAGCAGACTCTGGCTGGGCCCTCTGCTGAGACTTAACAGATGCATTTTGCTTATATCCATTCTTCTGCTTAGCATCCTGCTTAGCATTTGAAGATTCAGCAGTAACTTTCCCTTTTCCTTTGTCTGCAACGATATTCCCAGCAGAAACAAATAGGATCGGTTTCTGCTTAGAGGAGCTAGCATGAGTATCCAGAATCTTTCTAGAAGATTCACATCCAAGGCCAGACTTATCTTTATGATGTCTTTGCTGGCTTACAATGGCATTGAGAACTGCCTTGCTGGATGTATACGTACAAATGCAGTCCCCTCTAGGTTTACTTTTCAAAGCAAGATTTTCTTTCTCTAATTTTTTAAAATTTTCTGAAAGTTGAGAGAAATCTGCTTTCAGTTTTAAAAGTTCCTCACTATCTGACCTTAGTCTTTTGACTTCCTCGGTCAAGGATTGAACATTTAATTTTAGTGAGGCATTGTCACCAACAATAGCATTTTTTATCTCATACATCTTAGAGAATTCAATTGAAAGCTTCGTCAAGTAATCTTCCTCAGAATCTGGAAAAGATTCCTCCAATTCATCCATGACTACAATGCTAGAAATGTTGGTAATTGGTACCTCATTTTCGTCAGCGGCTAGAGCTGATTCACCACTCTGCTCAGCATCAGTATCAGCATCTGCAGATTGATCTTCGACAACATTTGCCATCAGGACGAGCAGAGCTTTCTCATTATCTTCTTCTTCCGAGGAATAGTAGTACTCCTCATCGTCATCTGGAATGTCAGGTACCTCTGTCCTCGTCAACAGTGCTCTGGTTACAGCTTTGATGGCATGCTTCTTGAAGCACTGCTTCAAGCGATCTCTTTCCTCTTTGTTGACCCTTGGACACTCATGTTTAAGGTGATCTAGCGATCCACACTCAAAGCAAGTCATGGGCTTTCGCTCTGCTGAGCGAGAAGATGTTGATGTTTGCTTAGCTTCTTTAGCTTCCTTCTCAGCTTTGGCTTCCGTCATCAACTTTTGGAGCTTCTTTATTTGTTCTTCCAGCTCACTGATCTTTAAATCAACAGGTTGGGAACCTGAGGTTGAAACTATCTCTTTTGCTGGTGATGCTGGTGTAAATCTCTCCTGATTATAGAACGGCTTTCTGGGTGACTTCCACTTGTGTCCATCCTTCTTGAAAAAGTATGCCAAGTCCTCATGGTTTCCAGCATTTGATGCAGTAGGTTGTGCCATAGCAGCCTCATTTTTCTTAGATTGTTGGATTATGAACTCATGAGCTTTCAACTGTGAAAACACTTCAGCAGTCGACATTTGACTGAGATCTTTCTCACTAAGGCTTGTCATCTTAACAAACCAATCACTTCTTGGGAAGAGTTTGGATATTATTTTATTGTTCATCTCCCCATTATCATAGATTTTGCCCACATTTTTGAGCTCACTCACAATCGTATTGAATCTATCTTCCAAGGATTGAATGGTTTCTCCAAGATTCATTGAGAATGATTCATACTTATCCACAGCCACTTGGAGTTTATTTCGTTTCATCTGCTCAGTCTCCTCAGAGCATTTGCACACATAATCCCCCATAGTTTTGGCTGTCTTCTTTTCCAAAATTTTGTCTGCCATCAAGGGGGGGTAGACAGTCAATGATTAGCTTCATTGCTACATACTCCAGCTGACCTCTTTTCTTGTCTTCCAGCGTCCATTCTCCATATGGCTTTGGTACCATCTCCAGACGTGGTTGACCTTCAGCGGGTGGGACTATTGAGGTGTTGACCTTCATGATTTCTATTGTCCCTTTCTCCAGCACATCCCTCATCTCTGGATGGATACTTTGGAGTTGAATCATGGCCAAAGTCTTCCAGGACTCAAACTTCTCCTTGTTATATTTGGGAAGATCGTGATTGGTCATTTTGTTATCTTTCACCTGAGCTAAACAAACACAGAAAATAGAGTAACAGCGCAAAGAAAGCAAAGATCTAGGTCTTAAGTGACTCAGAAGCAGTCGGTTTTTCAACCTTCTGCTCTGATACCACTTGTTGGTCCCTAAGATCAGAGTCGTCGTGATTAAGATAAGACTCTTACACGAATTGCAGCGGAATAAGTAATCGTTCACTTGCACTTTTAAGTTATTTTCAAAGAGTATTTAGCTCAACTAGACTTAGGTTTTCTTATAGGTATACACTAGCAACTCTGTTGCTAGGTTTAAAAGCAAAGTTCAATAGTTAAGCAATAAAACAGTAAAACAAGATAACGACACCAAGTTTATAGTGGTTCGATCAAAAGATCTACGTCCACTCCTTAGCCGAAACGCTAAGAATTCACTAAGAAAGTATACAAAGTACAAGGAATCGTCTTTCCCGTGTAGTAGGACAGTGAGCTTTCGAGCTGGCTACTCCACAACTATCCTCCGTTACTTCGCAATCCTTAGTCAGACCCAGCTACAGTCAAGTCAAGGGCGACACCTTCGTAAAACTTGACTTTTGCTGATAGTGATGGGAGATTTTAGAGTTCTCTCCTGAAGTTATCTGTTTTTGGCAAGATGCCCGTCGGAGTCAGATCTTGTTAGAAATGACTATTGGATGCTTCCAAGATCGGAAGGAATCCCAATGATTGAACCTTAAAAAGGATTCAATGAACCACTTGAGTGTCAGATCTTAAATGTGGGGGACACTAGGTGGTTGAGAGCTTTAAAGATTCTTCTTGTCTTTGTTAATGCTCTCGTGACTGCTTCGGCTTTGTTCGTCTGAGGAATCTCTTGAGTATGAGTTTGTGAGTAGATAGTGAATAAAGCAGTAGTCTTTTCTCCTTTTTGACTTGTCTTTTATACCTGGAGATTCAAAACTTGAATATCCATGTTCGTTAGACACAACGGATCTTTTGTCCAGAAGTGGATAGACTTTCACCAACTTTTTTTGACTTCGTACAGTCTTTCCGACCTACTTCTGACAAGTCTAGTCCTTGCGCATTGATTGCTCAGAAGGATGGTGTAGCAGCCGTTTTGCTTTGCTGAGCTTTTCTGGAACGGTCTGCTAGTTCTTTAGCACTCTGTTAGATGGGCTGCTGTCTGCGTAGCAGTTGCTCTTCAGATTCCTATGACTCCGGATCGCTAATGTCTTTAGCAATCTGCAATGTGTTAGCAAATGATGATTCCTCAACAATCTGCTACCACTAGCCTTCTTCTTCTTTAGCATTTTCTGGTGTTTGCTGGAAGTGCTTCTAGCAACCTATTCTATTACAACTCAACATTCACCCTATACAGGACATTACAGGAGTTGTTAGACTATGCTAAAGTTCAGCAACGATCGACCATCTACTAAGGTTTGATCCAACAAAACCTTTTACAATATAGTCCTAAGGGAGATTCAGGAATAATTTCCCAACAACCGCCTGAACATCTCCATCGTTCATCTACCTGAACATCTCCATCGTTCATCTACCTGAACATCTCCGTTCTTCTGATTTGCGTTCATCAACATCATATTTTTTGCTCGTTTCTTTTTGTGATTTTATATTTCTCTGTTGCATTTGTTTTTATTTTTCTATATTTTGACGTCTGATTTGTTATACAAATTTGTATTGATGTGAATGATTTTTGAAAATCATATACGATTTGTTCTGCGTTAATCTGATTTCACTACCTATTCGATGGGGTTTTTCCGTCCAATGTTGGCGTCAAGAGGATTTCGCAACCTCAAAATCTTTTTGGTGATGATGATATTTTTTGTGGTCCTGTTTCAATTCGAAACAATTTGGGGGAATCAATTTGGTAATGGTGCATTTTGGCTGGAATACTCAAACGAGTTATATTAGCGATTATGGTTCAAAGAGTTTCTGTAGGAAAGCAAACAAAGATGTGCAAGATTTGTGTGCGGTGGTGAATTACAGCCGTTTGGATGAAGCCCACAAACAATTTGTGAAAATGCTAATGAGAAATTGTGGCTCCTAAATACTATAATTATTGTTTTTACTCAGAAAGAGTGTTATAGGAATGCAGTTAAAGATAGATTTCTACAAGTGGGGAAGTTGAGAGAGGCTTTGGTCATGTATTGTGACATGAGAAACACCGGCATGAAATATATCGTGTAGTTTGGTACTACGTAGTGTAATTTCTTATATTTAGATTAATTAAGTTATTTCATTACATTATACTAAAATATTTTTTTGGTTCTCTGCACTGTAATTTCTCATCATTTGATTAATTACATCATTTTATTATACTAAATACGTCATTATACTAAATACATCATTGCACAACTTCTCATCATTTGATTAATTACATAATTTTATTGCACTAAATACATCATTTCGTTTTGTAGTGTAATTTCTCATTTTTGACTAATTACATTATTTAATTATGCCAAATACATCATTTTATTCTGTGTAGTGTAATTTTATCTTTGTCTAACTAATTACATCATTTCACATATAACTAAATACATCATTTACAGTGAAACATCATTTAAGAAAAAAGCATTATTATAGAAAAAATATATCATTTATAATAAATAAATACATTATTTAAAGTAAAACAATACATCATTTCGAAACAATAATAAATTCATAAATTTAGCACAAAAATTCACAAATAAAAATCATCAAAAAATGAATTACGTCATTTTCAATAAATAAATACATTATTTCACAATAAGGGAATACATTCATTTAAGAAATTTTAAAAAAATCTTCATTATTGAAAAACTTATTGATAAGAATACATCATTTCCAAATGTAAAAAATCATAAATTAAACACAAAATTATCGAAATAGAAATGTAAATTACATCATTTACAATAAATAAAAAAATCATTTATAACAACGGAATGCATAATTTAGAACATATAAATCATTATTTATGGAGAAAAAGAATATCTTATTTCTCAACAAAAAAATACATCATTTACAAATAAAAAAAATGCATCATTTAAATTAAAGGAATTCATCTTTTCAAAATAAAAGAAATTAGCACAAAAGATGATCGGTCAAATTGAGAATCATCCAATCCTATGTTCAGCAAGCCAGAAAAAACACCGAACACCAAAAGAGGTGCAACAATGGACCTACCAACGATAAAAAACAATCGGGGGTTTCAGGTGGTATCACCATAGCATCACCACAACACATAGGAGATCCAAAAAAAAAAGTCTCATTCTCTTAGGCTAATTGTTGAACACTTGGGGGACACACAATAATAGCAGATTCATGCGTGTAAAAAAATATCAAGAAATGAGAGAAACCTCATAGACATCCACATCCTCACAGCTATCAGTGGACACAGAATATCGAGATAAAATCAGAGGAGGAGCGAAATCAAGTTCCAACTATACGAACCAAAAGCAGGAGTTTCACAGATGAAATCAACAGATAAGTTGATCTGAATCCCATGATTTGAGGTCTCGTGTGTGGTGGTTAATCAGGATGTTACAGATGCACATACGAGTGTGGGAGACCTCCATTGCTGCAATGCATTTCAAATTTGGGGAGGAAAGTTGTGTTGTGGGAAGGAAGAGGAGAAGGATTTATCTATTAAAAGATCCATTTAGAAAATATTGTTAGGATTAAGTCCGTTTCACAATTAAATATGATGAAACTGTCTCATCTAAGACTTTGTCTTTTCCCTTTCACCACGCATTTGGTTGAACTACTTGATGACGGTGAAATTACAACACTATCTCACGTTAAATTTATCAATCCAGGTTCTTTCAATTCACTCTAGTGAAAACCATTTACTCGTTTGAAGGATTTAATAGCTAGGCAAACACTAGTCGTTGAGAGTTTCTATTAACTAGGCAAAATAGTAATCTATCCTTAAAAAATAATGAACACATCAAACATAACCATCACAAATCAATTATTCCTTTTCAAAACTAAACAATCAATTAATTCAACCAAGATAGGTAGAAAAAGTACCAAGTATAGCAATGAGATAAGAGTGAATGTTGAATGAATATCAAATGTGTGCAAATTTGATCAAATCGTGATGTAAACCAATTTTAATCCCTATGAGATTATTAATAGACCCTACACTCGTTAACCCCTTTTCACGGTGAGCTAATGGTTGATGATACTAAGACTTGCAAACAGCTACGTTATTAAGCCCTAGACCACTCCAAATAGAACGTCAATTATAACCCTACGACCTAGCACCGCACAGGGATTGGAACTAAAATTGTATGAATCTACACTATTCACGACGATTCCGCCCGCGTGTTGGCTGCAGCGTTCACATCAACTACCTCTTAAGTTGGCTATTACCTACACCTAAAAGGTAAGGAACAAGTTCTAGTGCAATTCAAGCTCTCAAAGGAAAGTAAACAATCATCAATCAATCTCATCTCAACACATTATCCATTCAATCAACATTCACAATAGAAATCAGTTCCTCATACCTTCAATTCCGTACAATACAATAGAGAAAGTAATAGAATCCATTACAAAATTGATAGGTCTAGCGTTGATCTTCCTCAATTGTCTGCCTTGGACTCAATCTACCTCACAATGTTCCTTGATCTTCACCAAATTCGAAGGAATGTGGCCTAGATCCTCTTGAATGTGGATGGGGAGTGGTTGAGGATGGATCTACAGAGAATTATAGGAACGGTTATTTGAAATCTGACCAAAAGTTCTTTTAAAATTTGAAGATCCCCTTTTTATAGACGAGCTCCTAGGGCCTCGGATCGCCCGGGCCAAATTTGGCTTGCCCGAGCTAAGTGGAAAACTGCCAGAAATTGCCAAACCCACAATGGCTCGGGCTTGGCTCGGCCGAGCGAATCCTCTGAAGTACAGGCTCGGTCGAGCACTGTAGGGTCGGCCAAGCCAGGCCTCTGTTACAACGGCTCGGTCGAGCCTACCCTGGCTCGGCCGAGAAATCTCTCTGAAATCAGGTTTCTTCCTTCCTTTGCTCCGCTCGGTTGATCCAACTTTCTTTTTACCTTCGGCTCGGGCGATTTGCCTCCAAAACTCAACCAAAAGCGCTGTTTTATGCTCAAAACATGACCTACAACATTCAAAACACAAAAACACGAAAACACGACAAAAGAACAACAACAACATATGATATGAGGGTAAAATGGCCACAAACATGCATGCTCACACATCGAAAATTACGTCATTTTACACACATATCATAATCCCCCAAACTTGAACCTTTGATTGTCCTCAATCAAAATAAAGTAAAGCAATCCATGAACCTCATGAGACAACCTCACAGTTCATCTTAGTTATCTTGGCATGCCCTAATCAATCAAGATTATCACCTAACTTTGTGACACGGTTAATGCTAACGACTTGAACCACTCTTCAATTTATGGATAAAGAAATAAAAACACTCCCTTATGTGTTTAGGGATGATGAGCATCACTCATTCACAAGATATCGAGCACAATTTCCATAGGCTTGAAATTATTCTCACCACTATACTACAAGGAGTTGGCTCCTAAAATCAAAAAGGTCTTTGTTTTTGGTTATAACGTGGCTTACTAAAGGGTAGGTGGTTTTAGGCCAAAGTGACTAAACTCCTCAATTTCCCAAAACCCCCAAATTTATTCTCTTCAATCCACTTCAAACCCGAGGCTTTTTTATTCACAAAATTTCTTTCTTCCTTTTCTCTTCTTTTTTTTCTTTCTTTTTCATATTTCTCCAACACCATCATTCATTCATTTCATAGTGCTTTTCTTTTTTCCTCTTTCTCTTTTTTTTTCTTTTTCTCAAGCACCCCAAGATTTTTGTTGGTGCATCAATTTTTTAGGATTCACATCAATCATTTATTTCATAGCTTCTATGCCTCAATACTTGCAATACAAAGATACCAAACAATTTCCAACCCAACTCTCATCACCGTATTCACCCTCATACACTCTTTCCCCCCAAAATTTGTCCTAATAATTTCAAAGGAAATCCTCCATTAAAGCACAATCACGGGGGTCAAAGATATGAAAGGCAAAATTATGATAACAACCACCTTATACTCCCGGAGTAAAAGGTAGGACTAAGAACCGATGGCCTAATATCATTTTTTAGTTACCAAGCTCATGCCAAATAGATAGAGAATAAGTGCAAGTTCTTGATCTTGTGCTCTCAATCTTGCCACTCACAACCGATAAAGATATGACAATATCATGGCTCAAATCTCACAGCTTTTTTGTCAAGTCCTATGCATTAACCACACACAAAACTCAGCAATTCAAAAGTTCAACAAAAGCATGCCTTGACAACTAGATTCCACTCTATCATTGGTCAAGGTAAATATCAAGCTTACTAAGTAAATCATGATTCAAACCTCAAGCTCTCGTTTGTGTTCATCACACACACACAAACACACAACATCCTAACAACAATCTACATGCCATGAAACAATTTGTAATGAATCTAATTGGTAGAAGGAACGATAGAAAGCGTTACCCATTGGCACACACGATCAAACCACTCTCCATGCCTTATTTGTACCTACTACAAATCAACACAAACACCACCAAACTATTGAGCATAAACAAGCTAATTAAGTTCTCATTTCCACCGACTTTCCACAAACCAATCATCACAAAGAATAAAGCAATGTCCACTAGCTCCACCATTCATACCAAACCATGTAACATATCCACAAACCAAACCAAATAGAAAGAATTAAATCTCATGCAAGCTCGCTAAAAATCCATCAACATACCCATTCAATTAAAATTAAAACATCCCAATAACATCCAAATTCAAATACAAAGTGAAGGTAGATCAATATCATTATACAACCAAATCGAAAGTCAAATCATTCAACTCTAATCCAACCACTTGTCGTTGTGTGAGTGTGATGAATCGAGCATAGTCATCGTCATCAAATCCTTCAGGCCTGCAAATGGAGGAAGAAGGAAAACCACCTCCATGCCGATTAGCCATTGAAAAATTGAAAGGTAAGAGTTGTACAAATCAGAGCCAAACAATGTTCAAGGAAATTTAGAAGTGATGAATCTCGACCGAAATAAGGTAAGGGACAAATGGGCAACATAAAATGTATTAAAAGTAACCCATCGCTCGGCCGAGCCACAGATTGCTCAACCGAGCGAAGCCTCTGTCCGTGCGATTTTTGGGCTGGCACGATTGAGCTCGGTCGAGCCTGTCATGCTTGGCCGAGCGAAACCCCCGTTTTTGAATTTTACACCCTTTTCCTGCATAATCCCGGTCACTTCGCCTCCAACATTTCCTATCTTCATTCACATTGCTAATCAAACTAGTAGAACCATAAACAATCAAGAATCCTTCACATCAACAAACAACATTATTCAACCAAAATTGAAAACTAACAATTATTCAAACATGCAAATTAACGAAATTTTAAAAACTATTGGGTTGCCTCCCAACAAGCGCGTTTTTAACGTCGATAGCTCGACGACCATACCTCACAGTCAATCATGATCAAAGGATGTTGATCCCGAACTCATACCTCGGTCTATAGTCAAATGATCCTCTGGGAAGAAAAGCTTTCTTCTTGCACTCCTAGGTGGATCTGTATCCACTCGAGCCTTCTTCATTCGATTTTGATCAAGCTCATCTTCATCCCCCGGATCTTCGTTGTCTTCATTTTCCTCACTCATGATTCTTAAGCCCGGATCAAGCACATCCTTCATCCGTTTCTTTTTCCCAGCTTTCTCAACTTCACTCTCATTCACATTTTTTGGAGGTAAAGAGAACACAACTTCCTTGCCACAACATCGGAATGTGAGCTCACCTTGTTTCATATCGAATAATGCATCGGCCGTGTGTAAGAATGGCCTTCCAAAGATCAATTGAATGTTATCCTTGTTCTTCATATCCACAACAAGGAAATCTCCCGGGAATGTAAATGTCAATACTTCCACATGAACATCTTCAACTATCCCCCGTGGACAAATTAAAGTATGATTCGCCACTTGTAAGACTTGACTTGTAGGTTTAAGTTCTCCAATATCCAACTCCTTGTACAAGTCCCACGACATCACATTCACACTAGCTCCGGAGTCACACAAGGCTTTCTCAACATTCACATCTCCAATTGAACATCCAATAACAAAGCCCCCCGGATCCTCCTTCTTGCTAGATATGCTCTTCTTTTCTTGTTCATTATTTCTCACATCATATGGTTCATCATCCGGGAATATTTCCACTCCAACAAGTTCATCCAACATAGGCACTCGTTCAATCTCTTCCTGTAGCAGCATTTCAATGTCTCCTTTCCGCACATAATCAAAGAAATGTACATTCTCGGGTTGCTCATCACTCTTTGCTTCCACCTTCTCTACTTCAACCTCCTTCTCTTCTTCAACAACCAAACTCGACTCTTCTTCAACTTCCACTATTTCAATCTTAGGAGTCATTGCTTCCAATCTTTCCTCCATCCTACTTTCACCTTCAACCATATTACAACCTTTCTTTTGTACTACTTCGGTATCACTTGGGAATTTCCCAGCTTGATGCTTCCCGCTCAATTGTTTAGCAATGGAAGAAATTTGAAGTTGAATTTCTGCGAACATGCCATCGTATTTCTCAAATCTCTTATCTATTTCTTCACTTGGATTACTCCTCGGCTCTTGGGTAGCATATCTACTATTTTCCCCAGCATATCCCCCTTAGCTACTACCTCCCCCTTCAAGTTGTAACGGAGGATTAAGAGCATTGTTCGGATTTGCATAGGAGAAATTTGGGTGAAACCGATTAGATGGATGGTAGTACATATTACCCGGCGGATTGTATTGAGGACAGCCACTGTATCCCATCCTTTGATTAACAAAATTTACACTTTTCGGGTACGATTCTTCATGAAGAACCACCATCATTTCCTCATTTCTATTCCCCGAGGTAGATAATGTGTCAAGCTTTCTTTGCATGGCCGCTATTTGCTCCTTAAACTCCTCACTTTCCTTAGCCTCGTTGACCAACTTTACCGATCGATAATCTTTTCGTTCTTTGGGCCAATGGAAACTATTTTCAGTCATTTTCTCAATCATTTTCCAAGCTTCGTCCTCTTCTTGATCAAGGAACGCTCCACCCGATGAAGCATCCATCATCACTTTCGTATCATAGTTTAGTCCCCCATAGAATTGGCAAATTTGTTGACTCCGAGAAAGACCATGTCTAGGACATTTGCGTAGAAGCTCTCGGAACCGATCCCAAGCTTCATAAAGAGGTTCATCGTACCTTTGCCCAAACAATGTGATATCGGCCCTTCTCTTCAAAGTCAAACTTGGCGGAAAAAACTTGAATAGACATTTTTCTCTTAACTCTTCCCAAGTGGCAATGTTCGATTTGTCTAAATCTTCGAACCAATTCCTAGCTCCATCCCTCAAGGAGAATGAGAATAACCGCAGCTGTATTTGATCTTGGGGAACTTGGTTGATCTTTATAGTATCCGTAATCTCCAAGAATCGAGATATATGAACATTTGGATCCTCGGTTACGTGTCCCCCAAATTGGTTGTTTTGAATCATTTGGACCAATTGTGGCTTTATCTCAAATTGTGTGGCATTCACTCCTAACCGAAAACCTCCCGTTATCGGTTCCCCTTGAGGTCGAAAAAGGTTTTGAAGTGGTCTCTGAGGACCATTCCTCTCATTTAACATAGCTTTCATTAACTCGAGCTTTCTCTCCAACTCTTCAATCCTAACCGTGTCCTCTCCATGATTAGCCATATTAAAATCGGTTTGAATATTTCCGCTCCTTTCTTGAATTTTCCTTGCCTCAAGCTCCCTAGCCTTTGATCGAGTGATCATAAACTACCTAGGAAAAATCAACAAAACCAATTACAAAACAAAATAATTCAACTAAACAAACTAGAACAATTAGCAAACAAATGTTAGTAACAATATTCACACAAACATTTCCTCAAACTCTTAGCATACACTTCTTCAAACTTTCAGTAATTTCACAAGACCTACTCAAAGAAATCCCCGACAACGGCGCCAAAACCGTGATGACGGTGACATTGCAACACTATCTCACGTTAAATTTATCAATCCAGGTTCTTTCAATTCGCTCTAGTGAAAACCATTTACTCGTTTGAAGGATTTAATAACTAGGCAAACACTAGTCGTTGAGAGTTTCTATTAACTAGGCAAAATAGTAATCTATCCTTAAACAATAATGAACACATCAAACATAATCATAACAAATCAATTATTCCTTTTCAAAACTAAACAATCAAACAATTCAACCAAGATAGGTAGAAAAAGTACCAAGTATAGCAATGAGATAAGAGTGAATGTTGAATGAATATCAAATGTGTGCAAATTTGATCAAATCGTAATGTAAACCAATTTTAATCCCTAGGAGAATGAGCAATCGACCCTACACTCGTTAACCCCTTATCACGGTGAGCTAACGGTTGATGATACTAAGACTTGAAAACAGCTACGTTATTAAGCCCTAGACCACTCCAAAATAGAACGTCAATTATAGCCCTACGACCTAGCACCGCACAGGGATTGGAACTAAAATTGTATGAATCTACACTATTCACGACGATTCCGCCCGCGTGTTGGCTGCAGCGTTCACATCAACTACCTCTTAAGTTGGCTATTACCTACACCTAAAAGGTAAGGAACAAGTTCTAGTGCAATTCAAGCTCTCAAAGGAAAGTAAACAATCATCAATCAATCTCATCTCAACACATTATCCATTCAATCAACATTCACAATAGAAATTAGTTCCTTATACCTTCAATTACGAAAAATAAAATAAAGAAAGTAATAGAATCCATTACAAAATTAATAGGTCTAACGTTGATCTTCCTCAATTGCCTTCCTTGGACTCAATCTACCTCACAGTCTTCCTTGATCTTCACCAAATTTGGAGGAATGTGGCCCACATTCTCTTGAATGTGGATGGGGAGTGGTTGAGGATGGATCTAGAGAGAATTCTAGGAACGGTTATTTGAAATCTGACCAAAAGTTCTTTTAAAATTAGAAGATCCCCCTTTTATAGACGAGCTCCCAGGGCCTCGGATCGCTCGGGCCAAATTTGGCTCTCCCGAGCTAAGTGGAAAACTGCCAGAAACCGCCAAACCTGCAATGGCTCGGCCGAGCCAGGCTTGGCTCGGCCGAGCGGATCTTCTGAAGTACAGGCTCGGTCGAGCACTGCAAGGTCGGCCGAGCCAGGCCTCTATTCCAATAGCTCGGTTGAGCCTGCCCTGGCTCGGCCGAGAAATCTTTTTTACCTTCGGCTCGGGCGATTTGCCTCCAAAACTCAACCAAAAGTGTTGTTTTATGCTCAAAACACGTCCTACAACATTCAAAACACAAAAACACGAAAACACGACAAAAGAACAACAAAAACATATGATATGAGGGTAAAATGGCACAAACATGCATGCTCACACATCGAAAATTAGGTCATTTTACACACATATCACTACTTCCTTTTGGTGAACTAAAGTTTATTATTACAAAATGGTTTGGACTTCTACTCTATGGTTGTTTGTCTACTATTCTACTATTTATATTTAGTATGCCGATTTATGGCGATCTAATTGTAGTCACATTTTTGTTAATCATTTTTATAAAAAATAAAATAAAAGATTTAATTAATATAATATTACAATTTTACTCCTATAAATAATTTCAATTTAAAATTTTAATAAAAGTTTAAACTCAAAATAACAAATAAGAAGATGAGACCTCATATTTTAATTTCAACATTTTAGCCACGTTATTAGCCCTTTTTTTCAAAAAAAAATATGCAGTAGTGCCACTCACTCTTATGAGTTGATGATACATCCTCATTTCTTCATCATTTCCACTTGTGCACCCATGGAGATGAAATCTCCTCAAAAAGGTAATAGAAAAGGAAGAAAAAAAAATACTTCCTCGACCCATGTTTAGTTTGTGGGCTGTTTTCAACAGTTTCTGGTGACATGTTTAAACATGCAGAAAAAATAATTATATATATGTAAGTAGTTTATATTTAGTTGTTTTTAGGGCAGATCCAGGAAAAATATATAGGAAGTTGTATTGAATATTCTGTAACAAGAGAAATTTAATATTGGAGTAAACATATTAGCTTATAATAAATATAATATACATAAAAAAATACATACATTAAAATAGTGGCATCCTTAATAATTGATATTTTTGAGTACTCATTAATTGAAAATGTGGTAAAATTGGTTAGCTTTCAATCTATGAAAATATATCCTTCGCAATATATACTACTAATGTAGCATTCATCCACTCATCCCTCATTCGATTCCATAAATCATTATTTATATTCTTCATAGTATAAAATGATCTCTCTACAAAGGTTGTTTCCACGAATAAGACTAATTTAAGCTCATGTCATACGAGTTTTTATCTGTTTCAAACATTTTTTTTAAAAAGGACCCTTATATTACTAATTGAAGAAAAGTAATGATAGATACGCACATTAGCAATAAAATTACTAGGTTGTTGAGCGACATATAAACAATAACTTGTGAAAGAAATTCTCGTAATACATAGAAGCTAAATTGATGAGTTGATCAATGTTGATTTCGGAGAAAATTCCTCGGATCAATACGTGCATACAACCAAGCACTTAAGTGTTAGCTTTATGAAAATCAATTAATCAGTTCTTATATAATTAAATCAATAACTACATTACTTTCATGTTAATAGATTAATAAAAGAAAATATTGTTCACACAAAAAGAATTAATATATTCAAAAGCAAAAAATAAAATAATACCTTATTAAAATTCTCCACGCAATAGTAATGAGATTTAAAAAAAATTTCTATTCATTATCCCTAAAACTTGTAATTGACACTCACACTATAAATCAACAATATGGCTTAATGTTTAAAAAATAACTTAGTTTTTTCAATCCATTTTATTCTTTATTATCAACCCTCGTCTTTATAACAACTCAAAAATAGGGGCTACATTATAAAATTGAACTTTACATAATACTATATAAAATATTTTTTTTTAGGGGGGGGCTGGGGCTCACCCCAACCCCATGTGCATCCGCCATTGGTTGTTCCAGTGTATTTCGTTAATCAAAAATTAAAAACTAATCAGTGTAAATGTATTTATACATGTTAAGACAAGGTTAGATTCTCAATGTGTGATGTCTTAATTATTACATGTCTTTTGTAACATCCCACCCCTCGGGTCCGGCGATGTCAGGGCCTGCAGTCCGATGCACCCCAACCACATCTCCAGTTTAGCTTACGGGCACCCCCATTTCACTAAACCTGGAAGGTTGTTGGTAGGAGGGATCGAACCCATCCCCTACCCTTTAACACCAAACCTTAAGGGTAAGATGTCACCACAGCTCAAGTGGTGACATCTTACCCTTAAGGTTTGGTGTTAAAGGGTAGGGGATGGGTTCGATCCCTCCTACCAACAACCTTCCAGGTTTAGTGAAATGGGGGTGCCCGTAAGCTAAACTGGAGATGTGGTTGGGGTGCATCGGACTGCAGGCCCTGACATCGCCGGACCCGAGGGGTGGGATGTTACAAAAAAAGTACTTGTCTTAATTAACAATGTAATAATGATTCCACGTGTCAACTTCGCGGATTAATTTCTCACTCACCGGAATACGAATTTGAGAAAATAAATGTACCGCAATTATCTACTCGCAACATAGATCGATTATGTAATATTTAATTTCCATATAATTAAATATTTACGTCCGGAATATTTATTCAAATAGCTCCGAATTCTAACAACTGACAATTTAAATGAAAAAAGATTTGACTAAGTCTAAGTTTAGCTGACAGGAACTGACCCTCCTAGCTAATACTTTGTTTAAGTCCCGCGAAGACTTATCAACTAATCACTTAGCAAGGTTCAGAAGAGATCACAAATTTATAGGATCAAACACCAAGACCAGAGTTTAATGAAAAGAATGCAAACTTTTATCAGGAACTGAAGAAACCTAGTTCGTGGAGAACAATAAGCTTCGAGAGTTGTCGTGTATGTGACTGAAAATAGTTGATCAAGCTTAGCACTCGGAGTGTGCTAAAACTTAATCAGTGGAAGTCTTCTTTTAGAGAATATTCAAACTTGTAAACTGTATTCAATTACCGTGAGCAACTGAGAATAATGATTTCTATTCCTTGAGAACGAAGAGTGGATGTAGGGACTTTTGGCTCGCGAACCTATTATGTCTTAACTTATGTAATTGATTTCATTATTTCTTTCCGTTGTTCTTTTCACGACACAACATTTAAAACTAATTTGAAATACTGTGAGCAACTGAGAATAGTAATTTATTTTATTTCAGTACGAAGAGTGGATGTTAGGACTTTTGGCTTGCGGACCACTAAAATATCTTTAACTCATGTACTTGATGCCATTATTGCTTTCGGTTGTTCTTTTCATGACATAACACTAAACTGATATGAACTCCAACAACTATTAGTTATTGGAGTATAACTAGAATTGGAATTTAAACATGTTCGACGTAAATATTTTTAATTGTCAACTGACCCGAGCCCACTTAGTTATCTATTTCTCCTTCCACGCGTACTTGAACTCTAATGGGTAAACTTCAACATGTTTTTGGATTTAGTCATGGAGAACATGTGTAAGAAGCTTGTTTGATGGTGTAAGGTTTGTGATTGTGTTATTGGGATTGATTTTATTATACCTTGGATAATGAAAAGATTTTAGAAGTATTTTCTTTGTTCTAAAATTGGAAATTAATTGATTTTTTTACAATCATTATTTCATCCCACTTATATTAATTATCTTGTGGACATTGCAAATAATGTTTGTGATTCTTCGGCTTTTTGCATTTCAAGCCAACAACTTTTACTTTCTCTTTTTAGAATATGACAAGCAATATTTCTAAATTACAATAAATGTTCCTCGTTCATTGTCTTTCAATCCAACAATTTTCATTTTTCTCCTTCGATACTTCTAAATATGACAAACAATATTTTTATCTACAACAAATGTAATTCATTCAGTTCAAGAACTTTGACTTTTTCTCTCCTTCATGCTTTTTGGATATGACAAATGGTATTTTCTCGATTATAATAACACATATTTCTTATTGTCTCTCGATTCAATAACTCTCATTTTTTCTCCTTCTATATTTTTGTGAATATGATGAGTAATATCTCTAAACTAAGAAAATCCTACCTTGTGTATCATCTCTCAATCTAACAATTTTTATTATTCCTTCTTTGAATCTTATAGAGATCAATCAACTATTGTAATTGCCCTTGTTGAAAATATAGGCCCATTACTCAACCCATTATCATAATCCATTGAGCCCATGTCTTATTCTAGCCCTACCTTTCTTACCTTATGTGTCCCTTTCTTAATTTAATGCATTAGACTCACGCTATTTATTTCCACTTAATTGAGATTGATGGCAAACTATGTGAAAACCAATCATCCGTATTCCAACCAGCGACGCACCTAGTGTGTAATTCTTGCTTACTTTGTGCTTTGTGTAGTGTGAGTTGGGTGAGGGCATAGTGTGGGTGTTCCTTGTTGCTAGTCTTGGTAGTACCTTTGTGCATCTGCCAGCGAGTATCTTTTCTCCACCCGTGATCACTGCGATTGGTATGCTTCGATGATGTAGTACAGGCTGTTGGTAAGGGCAATCTGAGTCGAGCTCTATACGATTTGGGTAATACCGCAGCTACACTCTTCCCCATGTCACTGGTAAAGCTTCCCTTTGTTGCTCCTTCTTGTATTTATCTCCATCGCACCTTCGTGCTGCAGCAGATAGATTGAACTTCATCGTCGCAGTTGCAACAATTAATCGGCGTGCAAACCATGCCACACAGGTAAGTGATATCACCTTTTTCAGTTCTCACCTTCTAATCTCTTATTTTGCTCCATTTCTAGACTGAGTGGGGAACAAGGATATATCAATTGAGAATAAGATTGCTGCGTGGAATAGAGATAACGATCATCTCAGATTGGTGCGCAGTTGAAGAGGATATCAACTTCGGGACTGAACCATGGCAAAGGCGAGGATGAATGCCAGTAATCTCCCCAATCGATACCCAACAATGGTATCAAAGCACGGTTTAAGGGAGGTTTGTCGGGCATCCCCATAGTGGTTGCAGCTCCTCCTCGTCTGTGCTCTAGAGCGCGTAGTAAGTCAGGTTACCTTCTCATAGGGCCCCGCTTAGGTAAATAGACTTGATCCCTTGCACTTTCAATTTCTTAAATCGGTCGACTGGCACCGTAGGTGTATTTCAATTTCTAGATTGATCTATGTGTCGTAGGTTTGCAATATTTGATGTTGTTAGTTGATTTTAGGGGTATTTGTGATCCTGGTGTTTCAGTTGTGAGTTTTATTTATGGTTGTTGTGATTTATTACTATCATTTGCTTCTTAGTGCTTTCTGTATGTTAAGCATGTCGCCTACTAATTCCTTTAGCATGACTCCCTTTGATTGTAAGTCATATTTTAATATTTAGAAATAGAAAATGAAATGTATTTTGATCCAACTGAAGGGATTCGTGAACTGAATCACGAAGTCCATTTGCCATGGATCATTAATTGGAATATAAAAAATAAATTGATATGCCTATGATTATTCCTAACATGCTCCTATTGATTATGCATAAGGGGGTTTATGCGGAATACCTGGATTGTAGAAGCCTGAAGAATGAGTGCGCAGAGATTTGATCTTGATCTCTTTTCCCGCGCACAAAGATTAACAGATTGAGGAATTAAATCTATGAAAATTAGTATATAATTTTCGAAAACAAAAAGGAGATAGAAGAAAGAAGATAATCCTCCTGATCTGATCTTTTGATCTGTATGCCAACTCAATCTAAATATCTGGTGAAGATTCCCTTCAGATTTCTTGCCCGATTGAGAAGCAGAATTTCCTCCTCGTTTCTCAGATCTAGTCGATCACCAAAGCTCCCAAATACTAATTTGTTGTGTGCAACATATGATCTTGTGGTGTGTTGAGATCTGAGGAGTTGAGTCCTATTTATAGGAAAATACTGGACTTCTATTGGGCCTGAGTTTTCATGGGCCAGACCAGGGACCAGAATACAAATAGCAAATAAGGCCTATCAATTAATTAATTCCCATATTCAACCCAGAATATAATTAATTAATTAATATTGATTCATTCCACCAGATAATCAATATTGTCCTACGTATTTGCTACCATGTTTTGAGGTATGGGTTGCATGGGCTCGGTTTATCCCCACATTTAAGGTTACAGACATTCGTTAATTAATTTAAGCTCTGACAAGCTATTTAATTAATTAACATCTTATATTCCTGAGTCAATCCACTCAAACCTTTTCACTTATGCTTGAACTTAATCAGTCTGCAGGACTTTAGCATAACCAACCTTTAGAGCTGCTCAGGGAATGTCATCATCCTATACTGGATGTGGTTACCTAGTTCCGGTACCAAACAGTCATACACAAACTGCTATCTCCCAAGATACAGATATACAAACTCAACTAGAGCCTTTCACTGCAACTCAAAGTGATACACAATCTGCATATACTTTTGTACCTTAATTTATGTTTAGGATCTCATCAAGCCATAGAGATATGGATTCTTTTAATGTCAGATAAAAGAATCGATCTCAACTTAGGTCCTTATCAATGTGTGCCCCACACCAGCATACCAAGCCATCCAAGATAAGATGCTTATTACCGCGCATGCTGCAGCCTACACCGACAGTTCATCCCGGAACTGTCTCAACTATGATATCCATTTATATCTCGCTAGGTCAAACGATCCATACGATCTTCCGTGACCTACTACACACCGTATGATCTCCCTATCGACGAGATAAGAGGATAATTGTGTTTGCGACACATGTTTGTTAATTCAGATAGGAGATGAACATACAACATTTATGATTCCCAATATATTAACCAATCGACCTTGTTCATAATATACCAATCATAATGCTTTCAGTATATAAATCCATCACCAACGTGTCTATAAAGTTGTTGATCTTACCTATGCTGCTAATGAATTTCAAGAAAAGAAAACTGACATGAATGAACTTGCTTGCTCAACTATAATTTTAGACTTGTTTGATAATGTGTTGAGGAAAGTTGGGATTTCAAAATCTGCTAAGGAGTTGTGGGATAAGCATAATGAGTTGTATACTGATAAGTCCCTACCCAATAAGTTATTCCGCCTAGAGAAATTCTAAATTTTTATGTTAGACATGGATAAGAACATTGATCAGAACTTAGATGAGTTTACTAAGTTGATTCTGGATATTAAGTCAATTGGAGATAAGAATATTGATGACTATAGTGTTGTAGCTTTACTTAATGTTATCCCTGATAGTTATAGTAATGATAAGTCTGCTATTAAGTACGATAGAGATACTGTGACCTTAGAGACTATAGTCATTGGGCTTAAGAGCAAAGAACTAAATCTTAAGCGTGTTTTGGGTAGAGTTGATAATCCTAGAGAGAAGGTGTTTCACGTTAGGAATAGAAATCCTTGTAAGCAACATGCGTATAACTCTAGTGGTGAGAAAAACAATAGAGGTGCGAGGTGGACTAAGGAATCTAAGAGGTGCTATAAATGTGGTGAGTTAGGTCATTGTGTGAAAGACTGTCTTGAACCTCATAAGCAAAACAAGGGTAAACAAGCTAATGTGTGTTGGAGTATACGATAAAGCAAACTTTTAAGTGAGCTTTGTCATTTATTAATCTCCTCTGATTAACTGAAATAAATATTATCACATTGTTGCAATCTCGCGATAGCATGTATATCCACTTATCTTATATTGTAAAACAATGTGGTGGGTGCATCGTCCCACTGAAAATCACATTGTTATTTTTTTTATAAGATATAAATTGTATTCACAATTGAGATAGTTTTGGATAAACTATCGCTTTAGGTTGTAGTATAAACAAGAGATAACTAGTCTTGGTTATTAGTTTATACTAGTGTGTGGTGTCGTATTGAATAAATCATGGTGAGACGTGTTCTTCTATTCTGACTTTATGAAGAATCAAGGTCTCGGCGACTTCATTAATTCTTAACCCTAGATGTGATATTTAGATATATATGCAAATGAGTGTTTGTTACTTTGACTTACCATGGGTGAGAATCAAAAGGATGATTCAATATACTCCGTATCTTGGGTAACAATATTATTTGTATGATATTTATTTGGTCACATTAGGGCACCGTGTCCTGGACATCCAGGTTGATGACATCCTCTAAAGGAGCTCATATGTTTTATCGTATTAAATCCTGCATGTAGAATTTATTCTGATACGATAATAATGTTGACTGGGTACTACTTAAGGAATTAAGATATTAAATAAATAAAGTTGTCAGGGCTTTTAATTAATTAATGAATGCACGTTGTCTTAAACACGGGGAATTAACTAAGTCAAATAGAAGCCCTGATTCACATTGAGATAGGATGGCAGTTGCAACATTAATTCTCTAGTGGAATGAATTAATGTTATTAGTTCAAATTGTGTTTGGACTTATGGGAGACCCAATCTTACACCTTCTAGAGATGCCTAGTTTGGCCCAATCGGAAACCCTAGATGATGCCTATAAATAGGAAGCAATGTTGAGAGAAAAACCCAATTCCATAAGTTCATGTGTTGAACGACGGCTAGGGTTTAGTTCTTTCAAATAATCTACAAATATGGATTTATTTAGCATCTAATGAATTAGAGGATTATTGTCCAAACGACATATGATCGTGGTTCGCGGGAGACGGGCTAGAAGATCTCCAGTGGAATCAATCTGAAAATTTGTATAGATCTATCAAGATAATTCTTGATCTTCTTGATTTAATTTTTAGTAAACCATGTATGTGTACATTTGGTATCCAACATCGATCGTGGGGATGAACCACCTTCACCGGCGTGTTCCATCAATGTGGTGGTAGAAGAAGAGAACATTTGAGATGTCTACTAGGTGCCTTAGGGTATTTTGTTTGAGGTGGAGTTTCGTGTTTTCTTTTGTGTCTATGTTCTTTGTATGCTTTTGTGTCTTTCTGTTGTGTGAGTCTTTGTGATGACTTACGTCTTTTGTGCCTTTGTGCTTTGTGTTTTGTATGATTTGTTAGGAAATTTGTTAGAAATTTCCTTATTTTATATTGTTTTGGTGGGTCAAAGTATGTAAAAGGCATCTTAGTGTGTCTCTAGATTAGTTTCAGTACCATCTAAATGTAAAGTCTTGTTTAGGCTTTTTATCGAGTTGTAAACTAAAGCTGATCTGAAGACCAGACTGATGAGTCAGTGTGGGAAGCGCAAGACTTGAACAGACTATGGTTCAACCGAACTTACAAGTCTGGTATATATGAGTCTGGAATGACAAGTTTGGACTACACTAATTACGGAACTAGCCAGTACGGTCTTATTAAGTCCAGGATGCCAAACTTACATGTATGGGATCAAGAGTATACTGATTGATGACATCACCAAGCATGGACTCGCAAGTATGGCGATATTAGTATGCACTTCCCAGTTCCAGTCCCGGCATAAGGAGACAAAGCGAATGTCCAGAGGAACTTATTAACAAGTACATATATTAAGGATTGCATATTCCTTAAAGTCTATAAGCTCAAGACCCCAGTCTTGATATCTCGGACTTACCAGTCCAGGATTCTTCGAACTAATAGATTGTTGTTCTGACGTATAGAGGAACAATCGCTATCCATGTCGGAAAAAATGGAGCAGGTGTAGAATCTCTGGAAAAAACACCACCTACCTGCCTAGTGCAGCAGTCGACAAAGACTTTCAATCGAACAACATCCAATCTGTCTCTAACGAATAATAAATTCAAACCTTCAACCTCTCGGCTATAAATGCTAGGGGGTTTCACCAGAAGAAGGTTACCCAACACACTTCTGAACCTGCCATTTACGAACAAGTTGATATGCTGCTAAAATTCCTAGTCAACATTCGAGGCTCTTAAGCTTTTCGTGTGTTACTCTAGTGAACACGAGACTCAGAACTTCCGATTTCTTGAGTTATCTCATGGTAATCTTTCTCTCCAAGAAAGATTACAACAGTCAAGTACACCTAGTACTTTGACTCTTACGGGCTTATTGCCGACAAGCTGATAGTATTGGGGAAGCTATAAACACCCCATTCCAGCGACGAGGAGGTTGTGTGGTGTGCCCACACTCCAAGGAACTGTGAATAAAAGAACGAACAAGGACCAGGTGAGTGAGTGATAAGTTCATTATTTCTCTCACTTATCTATATTATTTTCTACTATTTTATGTAGTTTTCTTACATTTATATATATAATTCATTCATGAGTCTATTATATGTGGTTTATGTGGTGTTATGTTTGTCATGGTGCGTTTTTGCTTAGACTTAAACTCACTGGAAAGCCATTCCGAAAGCAGTGATGTGCAAGAGTAGCAGTGAAGAGTTTCTCCACAAAAGGAATTCGGCTATTGGCACATGGAAATGGATAGAGCTTCGAATTAGCTTTCCAACGCAACTGGAATCGGGTCAATCGGAGTTTGGGAATGAAAGTTATGGCCAAAACCGTGAGACCGTGCAGACGGGGCAGATCGATTTTGATCGACACGAAAATCAACGTCGACCGAGGTGGAAAACACGTGCGTCGAGCGACGCTGATCCACCTCGATCGAAGTCGACGGAAATTTGGCAAAATTTGCTCAAATTCGAATCAAATCGGATTTCCAACCCTAGATATGATAGGATACATATCCACAACTATAAATAGGCCTCAAATTCGAGTTTTACACATCAATCTTCACCTATTCTCACCATATATCATCCTTTATCATATTTTGGCATCCTTGGAACTTTAGAATCATTCAGCACTCTTTATTTTCTTGTAAGTTATTTTTATGCACTTTAATAATATGTTTTGTTTTGGTTTTCTATCTGCAATGAGTGGCTAGAAATCTTAGCGGGTTCTAGGGCAACGAATATCAATCTTATGCATGTTTAATTGATTAACAATTATTGCTTGGTTTTGAATTCCTGTTTGAATCGTTAGGATTTAGAATTAATCAGATCGAGAGATATAATTAATTCTAGGTTTACAGTTATTGATTGAAGGACTGAAAAGTGAAAATTGATAACAGGAAAAGGAATTCGAATAATTGTCTGACCAAGAAATTATAGTATTTTATGATTTCCCACCAATGCAAGTTAATTAATTGATATGTATTTTGATTGATAGTCCGCCCTAGGATCTGTGTTCCTTTTATTGCATTTAAAACTCTTTAAATTTCCGTTTTGTTTCTTTAAATTCCAAAACTCAAAACCCCTGTTTTCTGATAACTCAAACAATAGATTCTAGGAACATGACTAGTACATTAAATAATTTCATTACACAATTCCCCTGGATTCGATAACATTAGGGTTTTTTATAAATTTATTTGCCGCTGTAACTGCAATTAGTCTGTAGAATTTTACAGCGATCAGTGAGCGTGTTGATCAGTTGACGAGGCATTCACTGACAAATTATAGATCATAGGAGCACCTGTGTAATCCTTATCTTAGTGGATATCCAGACCTTGAGTATGAAAAGTGGACATAAGACCTTTAGAGCCGACCCACTATAACATTTGTCTTATTTATTGCTTTTATTCTTGTCAGCTTACTTTTATTTCAAACCTCAACACTCAAGTGTTGTAGTATACACTGAAAACTGACATTAAACATACTTAGACTTAAGTACAAAACTAAGATTTGATAAACCAAACTGAATCGTCACTATCACTAAGTATACTCTGATAAAATCGGGACCAACAAGTGGTATTAGAGCGGTTAGTCCTTCCAGGCTGGTCGTTTTGAGTCGCTTAGGACTGATATCCATTCCTTGCACACATTTTTTTGTCTTATCTTATTAGCTCAGGTATATAATCAAGATAAATATTCCCAAGCTACCTCCATACAGCATTGAGAAGTATATGATATGGAAGAAAAGATCTTCCATACAACTCAAAAGCTACAATCCAGAGATGGTGGACCAACTGGAGAGAGGACTAATAAAGATAGCCAAGGTCCTTCCCCCACTCGGAGCTGAAGGCGCCAGAACCCTAGAAAGTTCATACGAAGAGTGGAGCCCAGAAGACAGAAGAAGGAATCAACTTGATTTCATTGCGCAGGAGGTCATTCTATCTTCCCTACCAGACACCCTGGTTGAGGAAGTCATGCAGTTTGATAGCGGAAAGGAGATATGTGACTATCTGGACACACCATAACAGGAAACTGACCAGATGAAAAGAAATAAAATACAAGTTTGTGTCGATAAATACAAGTCCTTCAAGATGCTACTGCAGAAATAATTAAAGTGATGGAGCTCACTTCAACACAATAGTCATCGAGCTCAAGGCCTTGGATAGGGTATACTCAAATGCCGATCTCAATGCCAAAATACTGTCTAAGATGTCCAAGGAGGATTGGTTTGTTAAAACCTCGGCCCTCAAGGAGAATGATCTCTCCAAAATGACGACGAAAGAATTATTTGCCCAGCTCTAAGCCCACGAATGGGATATACGAATTGTGAATAAGAACGAGGCCATCAGAGCAATCAGCTCGCCCGGCCCCCAAGCTGAAGATGCAGCCTACTTCGTCAAGAGGGACTTCAGTTAGAAGCCCAAGAAGCCTTTCTGGACTGACCAACCAGCTAGCCAGTCTAGTTCTCAAACGAAGGAGATCCCAACCACTTCTGGATCTCAGACCAAGGAAGGCGAAAGATCCATTTTCGAGCTAGAAGAGCAGATGAGGAGACTGTCAAAATTCCTCGAAAAGGCTAAAGGCAAGCAGAAAGCACCCAAGTCTGAAGAGAAGAGGTTCCTCAAGCGAGCCCCCAGATTGTGCTTCTAGTGTGGTTCCTCTGAATACCGAAAGTTTGAATGTCCCTCGGTGGACAAAGAAGAAAGAGAGAGATTGAAGAAAATCTTCGAGCGAAGAGCATCCAGAGCAGTGGCCCAAGTCATGTTTACCAGAAATGAGGTGTCGGATGTTCTAGATCATGATGATGACTACTCTTCAAAGGATAAAGCTGACGAGGAAGCTCTCCTTACATTCATGGTCGTGTTCGAAGAAGAATCTAAGGAGGAATCTGAAATTGAAGCTGAAACTAAGATAGCACTCACTTATTCTGATCCACTCATTAGCCCAGACTTCTTCTGATCTCCAGAATGTAAATCTCAGTCTGGCTTTGAGTATATCCCTCTCCTCATGACTCAGCTCGTGAGAGCAGAAGTCAAATATCCTCCACCTTTTGAACTCAAGCAACAACACTTCTGAATCTTGAGGATTGTAAAACAAACATTTGGAGTAGATTTTGCAAATTTCCCTATCCACCATCTTCTCCACATGTTGAGTAAGAACATCAGCCCAATAAAAAAAGTCTTCATTTCCTGTAGAGAATTGATTGAGAGGGTGCAACAGTTGCGAACCCTCATGGCTGAGATATGCGGGTGTGGTAGTCCAACCAAAGGGACAATGAAAAATGAGTGTTCAGACAGAGTCCTCTCGTCCGCCTTCAGTATGGTGTCCCAAGGATGTCTCCTCTTCAATCTTTCAATCCTTTCAACTTGGGTCTTCGAGATCTCCACCTCGTCTGCATCCTCATTCACATCATCATCATCAGCTTCAGCTTCTCCTTGTGCGGAAGTACCAGCTTCTTCTTGTACAGAGGAATCAAATTTGGTTAGGAGATTTTGTGGTACGAATTGAGAAGTATCGCATCCCCTTGCGCAACAGGCACTAAGACTGTTCTCTCTGATTCCACCAATTTTTCAGGGATGGTCACCCGGACTTCTTCAGCTTCAGCATGAGCCTTGCCAGCTTCCCTTTGCGCAGGTGTCAGCTCCTCATCCTCCTTATCCATCAGCACAATCACATCCACCACCTTTTAATTGGCTTCATCCAACAGACGGTTGAAGGCTTCTTCAAGCATGATGTCAGGGAAGCCTGTAGGTCATGCCTGGGTTGGTTCTCTTATTATACTAGCTTCGGTAGCTTTGGCTTTTCCCTTGATCGATCGGGCAAGAATCTTGGTCATTTCTTACTTCTTTGCTACAACCAATTTCTCGGTGGGGGGGACAATCTCAGTCTGAGTCCCAAGAGAAATGCACTCCATTTCTTGAAAGCACTTCTCCAGCTCGGCTTTCTTCTGCAATTCTGTGCGCTGCTCATCAGTAAGGGGTTGGGAAAAGACTGGTACTGGTACTCCTTCAGCACCTTCAAGAACCTCATCATCAGAGACTAGTTCTTAAGAGTCCACATTTTGACTCCCTGTGAGGTATCTTGGTCTCTTGTAATTGGCAAGCTTTTGCTTGGCACCAGTGACAGGGATATAATCAGTTCCAAGCAATTCTTCGCCCCTACCCAATTTATCCTCAGTCATTAGGGAATCGAGCAAATGGCTTATCTTCAGTCCGAAACTCATAGAGAAGGTAAAGGTGTGAGTTTTCTTCATCTTGATGTTTCTCTTGCCATTTTCTAACAGTCTTCTGCATATGAATATAATAGTAGTATTATTTCTTGGCAACGAGCCTAATATTAAATATAATAATAATATTATTTTCCATCGAAACTAATTAAAAAAATTCTTTTAATTTCTTAATATTGCACGTTGTCATCTTGCGTACTCTAATACTCATTCATCAAATCTTAATATTTAAATCATGATTTTCTTGTGAGCGCAATTCTTTGTTCATCGCAATATTCCAATATCCCAATATACAATTGATTCGTCACTACTAAAATTCCTAAGTGTCGCACTTCAATATTTGCATGCCCAATTTCTTCATTCCTTAATAATTACATTTAAGTCCATTCAAATAAGAACAAAGTCGGTTGACAACCAGATAATAGTTAATCACATTTCTTTGCGTGTGGATATTATAAGCTTACGGAATCAATATGATATTCAATAAAATAAATACTTCCTCAGTCCCAAATTAGTAGTCCCAAAGTGATATAACTCATTAACCAATGTTTGCGAGATTAATATTTTATTGGTAAGTGTGAAAAAATTATTATTTTAAGAAAATGGGACAGACCGAAAATAAAAGTGAGACTAATAAATTAAGACGGGGGGAAAATTTTTTACCGATAATTATGCAATTATGCTCTCTAGCGATTATTCATAAATTATTTTTAATTAAAATACTTGCTATTAAAGCAAAACGAGAATGGCCATAGTTAAGATGCGGCTCTACCATTTTAATCGAATTTGACTTCCCATGAGTGTTTCACAACTTTACATTTCCCATCTTTGGTGTCACTACACATCATAACAAATCGATTAAGTATGCAAGATGACGGTAATTTAATATTAGAAATTGACGAGTGCTACATATTATGTTATGTATACTATTAATTTTTTTCATATCTATGAACAAACATATTTGTGAGAACAATGATATCCTTTTATCTCGTCGATAGAGGGATTATATAACGTGTAGGAGATCGCCAAAGACCGTATGGATTGCTTGACCTAGCGAGATATAAATAATATCATAGTTGAGACAACCTGAGGATTAGTCTGTAGGTATAAGTTGCAGTATAGTCGGTTATAAGTGGTTTGTCTTGATCACCTAATGTGTTCGTACGTGCGGTTGCATATATTGATAGGACTATCATGAGATGTGTTCTTCTGTCTGACATCAGAAGAACCAAATTTCGTGACTTAGTAAGGTTCAGAAGTACAGATTGTGTGTCACTTTGGCTTGCCATGGTGGAGAGCCTGAAAACGTGCTCGTATATTCGCATCTTGGGTAGTACCTTTTGATAATTGGCATTAGATTACCATATTAAAGTAATAGGATGTGGACATTCTCTGAGGAACTATAAAAGGTTCATCATCCTAAAATCCTACAGGCTAATTAAGCACAAGCATAGATGATATTGGTTGAGTGTTAGTGAATAAGAAGTTCATTAATCATTTAAAGCTTGTCAGAGGCTTTAACAAAATATCAAATAATCTTAAATATGGGGATTCACCAAAATGCTGCAACTCGTTTCTCACGCCGTAGTAATAAAAGGGCATGTCAATATTAATTCTATGATGGAATGAATTAATATTAATTAATTAAATTTGTTCATAATTGTGAACATGTTAATTAATTAATTCGTAGACCCACTTTATTATTTGTATCAGGTCTCAGGTCTTACCCAAAATAGGCCAATTAAGATTTGAAACTCTAATTATAAATAGTACATTCTCTCATTAGTTTTCATAAGTCACAACAACTGAAACTTTAAGTTGAGAGAGGGACAACACCACCTGTAGAGGAAAGAAAATCTTCTTTGTCTCGTGCAGTGTAATCCAACGGAATCCTCGCCAGTAATATCTAGACTTCCATTCCCTAACAAAGTCAATTTGTACTTGAATAAATTGCAAAATATTTAATTATATTTTACACATATCAAATTGAATAGCGTTGTAAAACTAATATTTGGATTCAATGTATTTCCTTATTCAGAGGCTACAAACCATTAGGTAAATCCGAATTTCATAGCATTAAATTTATTAGGAGCAATCCGAATTTCATAGCATTAAATTTATTAGGAGCATGCATAAACTTTATTTATCAAATAGTAATTGTGTTTGACATTCATGATCGATCCGAATCAATAGATTAGCGATTTAATTTGCTATATTAATCTCTTCTTCACAAGTCTAGGCAAACATTGGCATAAACCGTTTAAAAAGTGGTTTATTTATTAAAAAAAAAAAAGGGCAAAACAATCCTAAGCATGCTATGAAAATTACCAAATCGGAATCAGAGTAGAAAACCACGACCATAACAATAAATATATTTCATTTAGTTAAAAGGTTCACACAACTATTTGTGAAACTGCTTTATATATGAATTAATCAAACCATTTCATGCTCCATTCAACAACTCGACGACATGTTCACCAAGTAAAAGGATTTAATGGTGCAACAAAAGTCAGCGCACTAGGTATTAATATGAATTAACCAACCTTTTCTGCACCTAGCTACTTGCAATAATTCTTGAGATTTACCATTCCACAATCCAAAAAAGACAACTATGAAGGCTTTCTTTCATGAAATAATAGGAGATACTCACATATATTCACTGAGAAGTCATATATGGATAATTTTTACTTCCATAACCATGGAATCCTGTCCTCACTGGTTCTGCAAGCGGAGCAGCAGGTACACGAACATCAGTTCATTGCCGTTTCTCCATCTAGTCACAGCACATCATTACAGATGTTTGTCGTCATTTCTCCATCTGGTCAAAGCACACCATGATAGAGTGAATGATGATCAACTAATTTGGTCACTTTCTTAAACAGATTACGTATACATATTGGGATGGTGATGCATACCTGATTGACGCTGTATTCTCCTTCAAGTATTCAACACAAGAGCTCTATCGGCCACTTGCCTCAGCTAGCTTTACTTCCATCCTTCAATCTGGTCTCATCATTCCACAGTTCACAACAAATATCTTTACTACAAACAAAATGCATACATAAAACGAGAAATAGAGAAATGATGAAATATTTCAATTTATTGAGAAAAAATCCACAACATATTCTACAAACTATGAACTGGATAATATGACCAGTTGAGTACATGCCTTTTTCCAAACAAAATATAAATTAATAAAAGAAAAGATTGCTATTTGATCAAGCTGCCCATGAAAATGTAATTTCTGTGCTACATTTGATTGTGCCATCATTTCCCAAGCCGTATAAATTGTAATCCGTATGTTCATCACATGATTATCACTGTAATTCTCCCACAGGTGCTTCATTGAGCCACAAGAAATGAATGAAGTCGTACAGTTTCGCACTTACACTAACCTGCCCAGACGATAGAGTCACAACCGGCATCAACAAAAATATATAGTGATTCCAACAGCTTTCATGATGTAATGAAATTAGTCTAATTCTACTCATTGTTACCTTGTAAGGTGTGGGGTTTAACCTTCTCATGTGATCAGGCCGCATCTGCTCCAGATGTTTAATACACCTTTCTCTGATCAATTCAAGGGATGGCAGCTCTTCTCTAACTTTTCCTTTTAACAAAAAATTTCATAAGAAATGCCAGTTTAGCTTTAAAGAGGCTGCTAGCTTCGTATAACTCTCAAACAACTAATATAAGCTAATTCGTAATGCAGAACCGCTAGACACACTAAAAATATTCGTTCAAACTTATCAGCCTTTATTGCAGCGAAGCATTTGTTCAAGATACATTAATGTACGACAAAGGAGCCACAGTTCTAATAACAAAATAAATTGTGCATTAATTACTAGAGACACGTTCTATAGCTGTATTTTACAAGTGCAATGCATCTGAGACGAGGAATGAAGATAAACTGACACCATGTTCTATGACCTAGTAGCAAGAGGTGGACAAAACTGGATTTGTAAAACAACCTGAAAACTGGACAAAACTGTAATACGGGGTAAAGCTTCTTTGAATTGCAAGTATATTTTGAGGGAATCTGTAGCTTGAAACAAAATTAATGAAAATATCTATATAATCATGGGAATATTTTCAGCTTTCCAGATTATTTGTGCCTTCCAAGTAGCGGCATCACTATGTAGTTAATGACGTGTAAGACATGGCGCAGTTGAAACAAGCCGAAGTGTCTGTTAACTAGTATGAACACCATATATGGATTAAGCAACCACTAGAAAAGCCAAAGGTCATACCTGATCTACCAGGCCAAAAACACTTTGTAAGCTCCTCGACATGATGTGGTACTACGTATGCCCTCTTGGATTCATTGAACGGGTGGCGACACAATATGCGTTCACCTGCCTGGAAATCAATACAGGAAGAAAGATATGGGCATTCACAACCGTTTAGGCAGATACAGTGAAGCGTGAACATAAGATTTATGGAGGATAAGTTGAGTAAGGTGAAAATATAAAATAAAACTTTCTAGGTCCCAAGCACTAATGTTGCTGACCCCTATGATGCATATATCTTAATAATCTCTGCATAACGTCGGCTATAAAACAAAATGATAAATCCCTGTTAAGACTTCCCTCAGGTTTTTTTACCATCATAGTTCTATAAGCAAACTCCAATCTAGGTTGAGACATAATACGATTTCACAAGAACTCACTGAAATGTCTTGGATCGATATTGCAAAGAGGAGGTAGAGGAACAACACATAAATTGTTCCACAAATTTAGGTGCAGACATATTAAAGAATACCTTAGGAGGCGGTTCATTTTCCCCGGTCATAAGGTCCACAAGAGGGTACCCTTGCTTCCCATATAGTCTGTAACTCCTTTTCTTGCAAGGTATTGAAACCTGAAAACCAGAGCTTAATGCATTTACAGAATAAAGTAGTGAAGTGATTTCATGACTGATCAAACCTTCGAAACATCTTCAGAAAGTTTGATGCGAGGCTGATTATTTATTTCAACCAATTTGAACACAACTCCCAGGGCAGGTTGAGCATAGCACGTAACTAAATGAGTTCCAATCCCAAATGCATCAACTTCATGACCCTGCCAAAGGAACATGGTTAAGAAATGCAGAGAATATGATAAGCATTCTGATAGAAACAGAAGACTCACATAAAATAAATCTTCCAACTAGTGAAAAAATCTAATCACCAACTACAATGCAGCAATCATGTGATTTTATAGTTACAGATGATAGGAGCCTCTAATCACCAACTCCCAACGCAAGCTGTTTTTTCATTGCTTATCACTGGAAGCATATTTCTCTTATATTTGCTGGAAAGGTGGCACTTACTGAGTGAAGAAGTAATAGGCTTGTAATCCATTTTTTCTGTTTCTCTCTGTTACAGATTGTCTTGTTTAATGTTATAATAATAAAAATTAGTCCTCGGCTTTTTCTCGGTGGAGAGAGAGAGAAGCGGAGAGGGCATAATTTCCCAAAAGCTGAAAGATGTATATAATAGCAGTCCAAAGAAGAGCTTCTGGCAAATTTAACAAGGAACTAACCATCATGAGGAATATTAGTAACAATGAACAGTGAGCTCATATCTGGACTTTTGGCTCATAACAAAGCATATTGTTGATGTTAAGCTGGCACTCCAGATTATTGTGGAAATGCCTATTCCTCCAAAATGTACTATATAATATCTATACCTGTTTGTTCAAAGCATCCAAAGTTTCTTCATTAAGATCATTACTGGCAGTGATGCTTGTCTTTCCAAAATCTGGCACTCCAAACTCTGTCTCGATGGCTTTATAAAATTTTCGAGCCTCACATGACAAGTAGGCAAGATCACCAGAGTCCAGTCTAATACCTATAGCTTTATACCTGCCGCAAATCATTCAGTAAAATAGGCACTACTAGAAGAAAGAAAAAACTTCCAGCAGTAGAGATCAAGCGTTACTTCAGCTATGGTTTGAAGACTATTTTTAGCCTACGTTTTCAATGGAAGCAATTGGGTGAGACTAAACTGAAGTACTAAAAAGAAACAGAATATTAAGCATAGATGTTTACTTGAATATCTATTTACTCAATTCGAACGGTATCACCATTGCCAACATGGAATGGCCAATCTATTTTATAGATATTTACAAACTTACACAATGAAGATAGGGAAATAGTCAAAACAGCGGGTATACATTAGCTTTCAGGGAATATTTCACCCATGAGCTGGAATTCATAATACTGATAGCAGTACCAATAAAGGAATAAGCCTTTTGGACTCACCCCAAGTCATTCAGAGCTAGGGCAACTGCACAAAAATTAGGTATACCACTTCTCATGACCTGTTCAGATTGATTTTGAAAAGATCAGCAACTAAAGGTAGAAGACAACAAGAGAAGGACATTGACATAAATCATGGAACTCTGACACCAACTGACTGCATTCTGGAAAAAATGTGTAGAAAACATGACATTCCTATTACATGCAATCAGAGAAAAAGGAAACTATTAAGGTATTGAGAATGTAAAAAGTCAATCTTCAATAAAGTTTTATTTGGCTTCTGCCCTATTTAGCATTTACAGGAGCTAAACAAGATAACCAAGATAAGACATACAAATAGTCCAGAAGAACTGCGATCAGAATTCCAAAACTCATAAGATGCTAGGGATTTAATTTATGAGCTCTTTCTTTTCTCCAGATATCCTAGTGATAGTTACTGCTAATGATCATGTTCAATGCGTTAGACCATAAATAGTAAAAAGCATTAGAATTTTGAAGATTAGTTATTTAAGATTAGCAAGTTTATGAATGTTATGGATATCTCCTCAAACAAACTAAGGAAATGATTGCAAGTAATTAGCAGACCTACACTGTATACTGATAAGCAATTGTGTGTTTAACGAAAATCAACTCTAACTATCCATGGACATGGAACATGTTAAACAATGACGAGAAGCTAAAGACAATTACAATTTCACTTACATCATATGTGTCAACAAGGGCTAGAAAGTTCTTTGGGAAGGCCAGAGCATACGAGGCAAAAGCAGCTAACTCACTTTGGTTTGTTTCACCAAAAACCCCACCTAACAAATGTGACCGCTGAATAGGGGTATTTTATGATCAGTCACTGTTAATACTAAAATAAATCTCAGTGCTACATGTCAAAGAATGTACAGTGAGGCAGTGAAGAAATATCACTGTACCTGTAGTTTGCATAACCACACCTGCACTGAACCAACAAAATCCTCACAAACATGTGAGCCATCAGAACTCAGAAGTGATTTCTCAGTAATCTCATCAGGGGTCTGCACAATCACTAGACCGAGTAAGCCCATTCATGAAATAAAAGGAATTCAGTGTATTGGGATGATTATAAACTGTGATGATTCAAGAAGAACTGACTGGGAGAACCATAAGATAGACCCTAAAATCATGACTCAAAAATTATTCTCTCAATCTAGGTATGTCTTTTGGTACAAAAAAACGAAACTCTTGTTGCATGCAAATATTAATCTTATTGCAGCAGAAATGGATCCTTGAAAGAGAGAAGTAAATAAATAAATAAATAAAAAGGGGCTTCTTCAAGTTGAAGTGAAAAAAAATTGTAGAATGGCATCAGTTCAGAATATAAGTCAGTCTCCTTCTATATATGTCATGACAATGAAAAAATAATAGAAAGCAGGATAGAATCAGACACATCATGCAGGCATTACATAACATAATGTTTTCCACTGTACTATTTGCCTACAGAATGAATTTTCAAATAATACAATGGCACATTGACAAGAAATGATTATCAGAAAGGGATATAAATCATCTAATCACTTTAAAGGATCACCTTGTGCTCTACATTAACCTATCATTTACAATAAGCAGCTTAAGTAAAGCAAAAGGGTGGAAATATTGGATTAATGCACAAAGTATCTGATACTTACCATGAATGAACTGACAAAGGCATGAGAATGAGTTCCACGAAGTGGAATTCCAAATAATTTCCCAGCAGCAACATTGCTGTTAATAACAAAAGCAGATATGGATGTTAACACTGAATCATTATTAGCAGGTGGTTACTGGTTAAAAGGAGTATGGTAGTATTATATCCAAGAGGGCAAAAGAGATAAGTTCTTCGTCTTAGTTCTTCTCTTTTTTCCCCATTCATTGTATGTATTACTTGTTCACAATGAAAAGCTAGATGATACACAAAATGTTGAAGAAAATGAGTATAACAGTTCATCTTAAAATTTCTGAACTGGCTCCCAGCCTGCATTTCCATCATCCAAATAGACAACACAGATTTAATAGACTATCCATGAAGTAGCTGAAGATATGTCCAAAATAAGGAAGTATACCCAGATCATGCAATTACTCCATAGTAACACCACACTGGCTCTAATCAATCTTCAGGGCATCTACTTGTCTATGTTATTCATAGCTTATGAATATTCTTATGTTGATTTATAAGTAAAAGAAGAAATATTTGTGCATCTGGTACTTCTCAAATTGCAATAAGATCATTAACAAATATAGTTATTTTAAGAGTGTGTATTTTAGCAATTTATGGCTGTATGAGAATATCTGAGAAACATAACCCACTCAAGCAAAAAGTCAACATTTCATAAATAATAAAGCAACAAGTTCCTGGTTATTGGTATAGTCAATATAGTGAACTCATCTACAACTAACTTTAAAAAAATTATGGTTATACAGCATTTTTTATGTTGTACGTATAGGTTATATAAGATTGCAGTATGACGACATAGAAGTCTTTGATTAACCAAGGACCATATCATCTGATTCTTTCAGTCTCTGTACATAAGAGGGTTCCAATCACCTCAGTACAACTACCAGAGGAAACCCGTTAATGGCAGAAAAATAAAACTCTGATGCTTTATACAAATTACCTTGTTGCATCAAATCCACCCATATAGCAGTACTTAGATGCCCCAATACCTCCATCAGGGCCCTGCAAGGATGCAAGGCATACAGTCCCATCATACGGCATAACAAATATTAATACTCAGAATGCAATAAGATGGAAGTTCATGTTACATGTGCTCGACGCAGCCCAAATTCAAGAAGAACTTTAGATTTTCCAGCAACAAACCGATGCCTTGCAGCATTTGTCGTAACTAACGAAGCATAGTTTATCAGATTGACAAGTGGGGTTTCAAGCAGTTGAACCACCTTAAAAGACAAAATAAATAATCAGGGACAATATGAATGAGCTGATCAACCCATATCCAGATGTATGATGCTCATAGAAGGCTCAAAGAGAGACTTACGGCTACTGGTCCTTCAATCCTCATCAGTGGTATATTTGGAAATACAACAAATCCTTCAGAAATAGCATGTATCTCCACATTAGAGCAATCAATTCCTCGAAGATAGTCATAGAAGCCATCCTGTAGTCAACATTGATTAGGACAAAGAATTCCCAAGTATAGATCATCATTTTATTAGAACAATGCTAGCAATAGTTTATATTCCCAATTAAACTTAGTCTAACATTTGAAATCATTAATTAATTAGTACAAAATATTTTGTACAAATCTCAAATAAGAGCAAGTATATAGCTTATGGGATAAACATAAGAGCTCATTTAGAGCCATATGGTTACTAAAACTTTTACAAACTTAATCTGATATAAAATTTGTCACTCTGTACATCGAAATTCGATTAAGCAATAGATTTTGGTGTTGAAATCACAAATAGTGCAAAGGCATACAAGCTTCAAGAAACTACTAAAATATTGGTAACAGATTGAGCAACTATATATATCGACGTAAATATCAACTTATAGCACAACCTTTACACAGTTTTAAAAAATTGCATGACTTTTGAAAAAGCTATGACCTTTCAACATGTTGCCAAAAGTCATGGGATTCAAATCCAGCATGAATTTCATATTTGAGAAGCTGGATCACATGTTGAGGAAAAATGATTTCTGACCATTTTTAAAATTAAATTTGCATATACAAATGAGATTCCAACATGCAAAGTTGTAGATCCAAAGCCGGGATTTTTATCCTGGCATTTTTATTTTTATTTTGAAAAGGTAGAAAGGTGAGGGCATTTTTTGCATATTCAAAGATTTGACATTTTAAAAAAAAGACAATGGTCATTTTATAAGTTGATATTTACCATATATATTATAAAGGGGAGTCTCAAAAGAACATCCTCAAGTTGTAGCGCAAGATTAGGGGTGTAAATGAACCAAACTGTTCGTGAGCTACTCGGATCTCGATTCAATAAAAACTCGTTCGAATTCTTTTAATAAAGCTCGTTTATTAAATGAACCAAACTTGAGCATCGGAGTATTCGACTCGTGAGCTCGCGAGCAGGCTCGTTAGCTAAAATTAGTAAGAAATATAAAATAATTACTTTTATAAAAATAATATTTTTATGATTTAAGAGTAACAATAATGATAAATCTATCTAATAATGAACAAAATTTAGAATTTGAGCATGAATATGCTATTTTTTTTGGAATAAATAATTTTTTCTTCAAAATAATAATGAAAATCTTAAATATATTCTAAGTTTAGAAAGTTTGTTTAGGCTCGATAAAAGCTCAATAACGTCCGTGAACATCAAAGTATTCAATAAAAAAGCTCGAAGCTCGACTCGAAACTAAACGAGTCAAACTTGAGCACGTCACTACTCGACTCGACTCGGTTCGATTACACCCCTACGCAAGATACCTCATCTGTGATTTCCAAATCTCAACTAAATTGGTTGCATAAAGTAACTTTTGGATAGAACTGATAAAACAGGCATGAAATTTTTACACAGATATGTGGTGTAAAACTACCTTTAATAAATTGCTCAGTAATTAAACATATCGATGGAGTTAATATACCTCACACGATGTGGGTAAGGTCGATCTGATAAAAGCAATTTCATCCTCTGAAAATCTGAAGTTAGCTATTAATCTAATGCATTCTTCCAGACCAGCAAAAACAGTATACTCCCCACCAAAAGGATTTCTTCGGAAATACAAATCGAACCTGGAAGAGAACATAATTCTGCCAATAAAAATCATTTCATTTTAAACATAACCTACAGCATTTAAACAATATATCTGAAGAATTCAATTCAGTCCAAAACTTTACCATAGGAATGGTTCTGATCAATAATTAATAATCTACAAAGGTCAACAAAAATTACACATTGATGAATGCCGGGAAGATCTAAGCACGCTGACAATCAAAGTTGTTCTCTTTCTCAGTAGAACCAAAGTTATTAGATTCATTGCTCCATTACAAACTCATGTTGCCATTAATTATGAAAATGTTCATTCTGTACTTTTTTTTTTGTTAGACTATTACACTCACTGTAAACATCTACAACTATAAGACTAATACACTCCTCAATGACCAAAACAATAAGAAACAGATATACATACTTGCATAGCTCCCACACCCAATCCCACAAAAGTCCAGCAGTCAAACGAGAATATAAAACTTCTGTTTATTAAATTCATACGTCAACACTCCATCAGGCAACGCCGTGGAGCCCAGTTAGTACTGGTTTCGTTTTCAATAGTATAAGTAATTAAAGAAAAAGTATTCTAATTTGCCACGCTCTCGAAACTGATTCAGGCATACGTGCCTGAATATCAAAAGCTGGAAAAAGTATGCTTAAGAACTAAATATCTCCATCTCAATCAAGATTTCAATTATTCTCTGTTTACTCAATGCTGAAATCCTGCATGCCAAATTCCAGATAAATAAAATCTCCAACTTACAAGCAAACATGCGCCAATTAACTTATCAAGACAAAAATTAATGGTGGAGAAATAATTTCTTAAAAAAAAATAGCACGAAAATGAAAACGAGGGAATTACACGGCGCGGTCGTCGTGTTTGCCGGCCTTCCAGTAAGCATAGGCCATCGTGAACTGGTAGAGATCCGTTAATAAAGGCGTGACCATTGGATTGGTCGGGCCGTTGATGCAGCTACCTGCCTGCTTATCTTCTTCCTTCAGCCCATTCGCCACCACTACCATCGCAGCCGCTGCCATTTTTGACTCCAATCCAATCCGAATTTACGAAGCTTCAGTCCAACAACACACACTAAAGCGAGTACCCGATTCTCGAAAACGCCGCGGGAGAGGATTGTTGTGATCGTTAAAATAGTTGCCAATTTCGCTTCTACAAAGACCAAAAATATGGAGATGATACAAGTATATATATTATATATAGATAGTGAAATATCTCGAAACTTAGTTGTCATTTATACGGGTGGAAATAGGTTGGGTACCCGACAAGGGTTTCGAGCTAATTATCCCAAATTAAATTAGATTGGGCTCATTTTGTAAATAGGTTAAATTTTAATTATTTATAAAGTTTTTCTAAATAAGTTTGGCTTTAAAGACAACTATGAAGCTTAATTGACCGACATTTATAATCATATATTAATAATTTAAAAATAATTAATATAAATTATTTGGATATCACTTTTATAATTACATAATATATTATGATTTAAATAATAAATTAAGAATCAGACCTACTTAATTAAAAAGATAAGAATTAGAAAAAAATATAAATATATATTACAAGTAGCAGCCAGACTCAAGCTTAATTCCATTTGTAACAAATCAAACCTATTCAGCCAAAACCCAATGTAACCCGACTTATTTTCGCATTTAGGAGACAAAGTGTTTTATTTTTAATTATATCTATAACTAAAATAAATGGTTAGAGATAAATTTTATAACACCCATTTTTATATAGTTAATTGTTTATGGTTTGAGAACACCTTGCTTCCATTTAAATAATACATTTCAATTTAAAAATAATAATATATTATATAATTAAATAAATAAACTTATAAATATTTTAAAATTATCATTTTCTTTTTTTTAGAAAAGCATATGATCCATCTAAAAAATTATTATGAATTCTTTATATCTTTGTACTGGACGACGTCATGTAGGTAGGGTTGATAATTTGTATGTGTTGGATCATTATTATATCGATCCATTAAAAACATAAAATTTTGTATTATGTTCTTGTTGAATTGTATTATTTGATAATATCTTGTGTTTGTAACTTTTTAAAAAAAAAATCATATTCATGTAGTATTAGTGGGACATGTCAATATCATGTTTTTAGATCGGGTTTTTGAGTTTTGAACACGTAAATATCATGTTCATATCGTGTCGCATCGTATTCGTATTTAGAGCTTAATAGATCGTGACATGTTCGTATTTAAAGTTTAACTCGATTGTGTCGTGATGCAACTCATTATTATTGTATGGATTCATAACGAGTTATCATATTATGTAAAAAATTATAAACTCTATGTAAGTTCAGAACTTGGTCCCATAATCTATTTATATATTCTTTTAGAAATATTATATTACTACAATGATTGCTATTTTATAAAATTATAATTAAATTCACAATATTCAAAATTTATGGCATACAAGAAAAGTATCTTTTGGGGTGGAAATATAAGTTTTACCAGATCAAATGAAATGATGTCTACTGATATGTTATACCCTTATTGTTTTTTGCTTTCTCATTATAATAATTAGTTTTCTGCCCGCGTGTTGCGCGGCATATATAAATTATCTATATTGTATTATAATTTAGTTCTAAATAATTTTTATAAATAATTATTATGAAAATAAATAAGTATTATAATTTATATACATATGAAATATACACTATAAAAAGACACATAAATAATAATTATTCTAACATTTGATAAAATACTTATGCTTGAAAGATGATTATAAATAAAACAAATTCAGTACATAATAGAATAACTAATCTATTTATGAGTAGTAATAAAATTAATACTTGATAAAATAATTAAACATTAAAGACTACATATTGATTTGAAAAATAATGAATGATTTGCAACATGTAAAATTATAAATTCTGAAAAATTTCTTTGTACACAATATTTGATATTTTTGACAAACTTCGGTCGTCTTTGTCACGTAATTTTCAATCTAGCACGACTTGCGACTCTAGACACAACAACATACAAAATGTCCATGTGCAACTACTGTTTTGCTAATACTGGTTGGCCGAGTAAAATTCTCACATGCAATAGTGACTGTCCTTGACTTTTTTTTTATGGTCATGGCATATGAAACATGAATTGAGAATTATCTACGCTGAAACTTGAATGAAATTCGAGGATCAAATGGTATGATAATCATCACTGGAATAAAAAAATTATCACCAATATTTTTCCCACTCAGAACCTTGGTCTCTATGACATGATTACCAAGTAATGTTACAACCAATCGAGTCTCATTGCACAACCCAGATGAGTGATCAATGTTCCTCAACAACATGATCGGTTTTTCAACTTTTAAATTCATCCCATGATTTTGTAATCCAGAATGCTTTAATGAATTCAAGAATTCTAGAGTGTGTACTTCATTCAGAATATCTGCTGCATTTTCTGTTGTGCACATAGAATTAGAATTTATTTATATCTTGCCAACATTATTGTTCAATGGTGTCAAAATAATTGACCCTCTCAACCACAACATTTGTTGGTGCCAAAATAACTTGATGCTGCAAATATGAAACATCTATTTATCTAATAATCGTTGTAGGATCTGTGCTATTAACAATAGCTCTGATTGAATCTCCAGTGAATTTGATATTAATATCTTCAGTGATATCAATAACTCATTCGTCGTCATTTGGTGCTCCTAAAGTCCCATCCCCAATCACCGCAACCCAATCAACAAAGTCTTTTAGTGTGGATACTTCCATATGTTTTTCAAACATATTTAATCGCATATTTTTCGTCAAATTCAAAACAATCACATGACGCCATAAGTAAGATGAATTAATTGTTGCATTAACAACATCTCCTTTGATACCTCTTGGGATAACATGCAAAGTCTGTCTAAAATCACCACAAAATACAACAATTTTGCCTCCGAATGGTAGATTGTTACTTTGTGTATTCTCGAAGCGCATTATATCCCACATTGCCTTATCAAGTGTCTCAAAGTAATGTTTATGGATCATAGGTATTTTATCCCATATTATAAGTCTGCGACGTATCAGCAACTCAGCTAAATGACTCCTTTGTTCTATGCAGCATATTGGGTCTTCAATTACTCCCTCCGTCCCACTTCAATTGTCCACCTTTCCTTTTTTGTCCGTCCCATTTAATTGTCCACTTACTTAAAATGGAAAAATAATACCCACTCACTAATAAAATACTAATTTCCTCTATCTCTACTCACATTGGTTATTGTGCCAAAAGCAAAGTAGACAATTCATATGGGACGGAAGGAGTATATTAATTCGGATTATGAAACGTGAACGCGCTATTCTACCACCGGGTAGCAGTAAAGATGTTATTCCACTTGATGCAATTATTAATACAATTTCACCTTTTGATCTCAATCCAACGAATATTGTTTTCAAATAAACGTTTTTCATGTTCCTTCGTATCCATATACAAAGAAAAGCCCCCCATTATTTGAGTAACATTTTTTCATGATTGTATCATACACAATCCGTTGTTCATCTGTAAACTTTCATTTATTTGACTCATGATCAGCCGAGAGCTTTATAAGATCATAGCTTAATTCATCCCTTACCAAATCATTACCTTCATACATTGTAGCCCCATTTAAAAAACTTGGCATCCCATCAAAATCTTTCAAACTATAGCCAGATTTTTGTAACATCTTCTCTAATTCAGCAAGAGCATAATTCTTTATATGTTCATCATTTATATGCAAACCTTCAAAAGAAGAAAAATATAAAATTTTTATGACAATGTGTTACTTACATACAAATATTTGTTATATAAATTTTATTCAAATATAATTTACAACTAATTATATTCACGTACATGTTTTTGTTGACCTACAAAATACATAAAATATTATATATATTTAATACATATTTTGCTAAAATGGTATTTTTCTAATAGTTTAATAGTAGTAATATCATTCTTTATATTAAATTAAATTATATATTAACAATTATCTAAAAAATTTAATATTTAATTATATGTAGGTGGTGTACCTTAATTATTTGAAATGATTCATTTATTGTTATTGTACAATATATCGTCGGAAAAATCACACATCATACGATACGATAAAAATATCATTTTTTAAAAAATATATTTATACATAAAATATAAATATTATAATCTAAAACTGAACAAATTAATTGATTGAGTTCTTTGAGTATGAATAAAAGAAATTAAAAAATAGTCCAACCATTTGATAAAATAAATTTGGTCAAAAATATTTTTTGATTACTAATTAATTAATTATACCTTACTTTTTAAGGTGATGAAAATATTAAAAATAAACTTAGAATTTTAAAATATTTGCACTCCCTCAAAAAAAATTCTAGATATAAACTAATAACTTTATAGGTTTAGCATAAAATATTCACATATTTTCCCTTCTAAAAATTAACAATCGCGTCTCTTAGTTTGAAGCATGCTTTGTTAGATTCTCGAATATTGTTTCATTATTATCATCATGTTTCTTGACTTTTAATCAATACCCACTTTCCTATATCCATATTTTCTTTTACTTTCCATTAATTTCAATTTCTTAATCTATATATTTTTTTAATTATTGAGACACCGCATTTAATTCACAAATATTATCGGTAATGCTACTGAAATCTTTCCAAGTATTAAATCATCGAGCCATTTTCTTCATTCATTTTTTTTTCAAAATAACTTCAAATATTTCAGTTTATTTTTTGTTCCATTTTTGTAATTTTTTAAGATTTTATTTTAAATCTTTTATAGTTTAAAATACTCACTCTATTTATTTCAGGGCATTATAGTGATTGAATAGTTAATGTGTTCTAAATTCAAAAGTTTTGATTAGCTAAAACAGTTGTTAATATACGTTGCTAAAATTAAGAACCCAAAATAAATAATAATTTTTGGTAGTAATAAATAAAATCAACATAACACGTTTTTCTAAATATGTCATAAGTTGTTTTGAATAAATATTTAGTATTGTAAATCTCTGTTTTATTTTAAACTTTAAAATTAAAAAAATTCAAGGGAAACATTAAATTTAAGGAAATCAATATTATTCAGTATTGAAAAAAATGAAAATCAAACCAATTTTGATTCAAAAAATAAAAATAAATTCGCTAGCTAGTGAATACTGAATGTTACTAATTATTTAATTTCAAAATTGCTAGCGTTAATAAAAATAATCACACACGATTTTTTTTTACTTATTGTTAGCATTAAGCTGAATAGAATACAACCAATTTTTAATTTTATTTCATTTATTACATTTTTAGAAATATTAATTAAAATCTTTGCTACTTAGTAAAAAAAAAAAAAAACTTTGCCCTTACTTTTTAAAAGAAAATTTTCATCATTTAGAACGAAAATTCTCTCCATTGTTTATGGGTCTTCCAATTTATCTTGGTTTTTAAATTATTAATCAATTCCATATTACGTATTTTTAAAAACAACGCAACTTAGTAATTTTTTTATTAAAATACGAAATATTGTAGAGAATTTAATATCTTGTATAATTATAAATACTTTACAAAATAAAGTTAAACTAAAAATTAATAATTAACGCAAGAAAAATGTGTAAGAATTTTTAAATATTTCATGCATGAAAATATTTTAAGTCTGATCATTTAACAAAACTAATTCCAAATATTATAATTTCATTTTGCAAAACATATTAAATCAATTAACATACCTACTTTTTAATAAATGAAGACCTACAATCCAACTCAATTCAAAAATATCCCAAAAAATAAAATAAAATATAAAACATCAAAGTCACATATCATAATATATAATGCTTTCCATAACATCAATCTCTAAAAGATCTCCTAAATTATAAATCAGACAATGAACGAAATAATATTAAACTTTTTGTTTTTATTTGAGTTTATTTTTTAAATTAAAAATTGATAGTATTATTATTTATTTTATATTTCGTTTGTTAATTTATAGTATCATTTTTTACCTTTAGAGTTAATTTTGAAAATTTGAGTTTACTTCTAATATTTTATTTAATTTTAGAATATATTTTTAATATATTATTTGAATTCTTTAGAAACTATTAAATATCATTTCTTAAATAAGGGCATAATATGACTTTTAAAACTTGAGGTGCTAAAAATGAAATAACTCTAAAAGTAAGGGAGTTTAATTGTCATTTACTATTTTGATCCTATGAGAATAGTTGAAGGGTTTAATTGAACAATTTGACAAATATAAATAAATTAATTAAAAAAACTTGAAAAAATATGAAATAATTCAATATCTAGTATTTTATTTAATTATCTAATATATTCTAGAACTATTTTTATTAAGTATTTTAAGGTACTTAATTTTTATTTAGGAGTTCTGCTTTTAAGTATGTGTGTGGATGTATAGATTATAACCATCACTATTGAGAAATAACCATGGCAAGTTAAAACATAACCATTGCATGTATAATATTAGAACTAAAATAAGAGCGATCCAATATTAATTATTTTATATTATTTACAATAAAGTAGTGCATCAAAAAATTTATGCATCAAAAACAAAAACCGAGAGCAAATTTTAATTTATTACATAAAATTAAAAACTATAATAAACAAAATAAAATGTTCATTGGATCAATACTTCTTGAGTTCTAAGGCTTCCAGCACTATTTCTAAACCAAATATCTTCTTCATCTTCACGTGGATCTCCTGCAAAACCTAAATTTGAATAATACAATCACAAAGGCTAAAATAAATAAAAACTTCGAAAATGTGAAAACTAAAGTCTAACAAAAACAATGAGAATGGTTGAACACCACGATAGATTTGTAGGTATTTATACTATTATAATATAATAAAATCTGAATAAAATTATGGCTAATTATGTTATTCATTTATTTTGAGTTATAATTATTTAATGTGTTGCAATCTTTGATTGAGAGACTTTGGCAAATTGATTGAATAATTAGCAAGTTATACATTAGCAACATTATTAATGATTTTTAATTAGTAATAATTAATATTTATTTAGAATTAGTAATACAAATTATTTATAAAAATCCAACAAAGTAACTTGCTAATTATACATTATATTAATTACATACTTACCATATTTATTATTAATTACCTTATATATTACATGACTATATTTGGTAAGTGGTTTTTTGGGGAAAATTTTTTTGACTAGGGGTTGTGCTTTTATATAAATATAGATGAGAAATTGATGAATCTTACTATATAGATATTTTATATTTATTTAAGTAATGTAATCACTTATCTTATTGAAGTAATTTTAAATTTAAAAATAATTATAACTCTTCCGTTATTATTTCAATTTTAAAGATAATATATTAAATTAAAGTTGTTTCCATGCTCTTTTATTTAAAATATTCAAAATTTATGTTTAAATTAATAAATATAGATTAAAGACAAAATGGATAAAATATCATCTTGAAAAATTGTATCAAATTTAAAATGAATGACTCTGCTTTAGATTATAATCATGCATCATTAATTAATGAATTTAAAAAACCCATATCATTTATGATCTAGAAAAATATTCACTTTTTCTAACTTCATGCTTTAGGAATTGATAAATTTTTTAGCAGTTTTCTTAAAACTATTATTTTTATAATTAAAAACTTCATTTGTTTTTTTTTTAGTTTCGATTCTTAAGTTTTTATTCTTTTCAAAAAGTGTCTTAAACTTAATTATTATAAAAACTAATAAATTTTACAATAAAATATGACTCGGAGTATAGTTGGGAGCAAGGTTGAAAGAAAATTTGTGGGAAATATGAGTAGGTTTTGACCCAAGTAGTCTCAACATCGTCTTCTTACACGGTAGTTGAATTCAAATTTTCATTTTTGACAGTTAAATTCAATTATTGACTCCAGTTCTATTCTTTGTAAAGTTTTACGCGGTGAAATAAGGGTAATTCTAAACACAGTCCCCATTTTACTCTTTATAACCCCTTATTCTTATTTTAATATAAATAATTTTTAAATGTACATTTTTATCCCTCAAATTTATAATGAATAAATTAAACTGCATCCCGAATTTTTGCATAAATGGTAGATTTGTATCAAGAGCGAAAAGATTTAGAATTACACCAATGAACCAACATTTAGAAATCCAATAAAGTTGAACAAAATCGAACAAGTCGCTCTTATTGAAATTGAAAATGTAATGCGGTTGAAGCTTTTCTTTTAAAGAATATCATAGCGATGAACAAATCACTCTTATTGATCCAAATCCACCCACGCTCTGAAAACATATGTAATCATTTGGAAATTTGTACACAACCGTTCTTTGGCTGACAGTTTTTAATTCTTAAAGCTTCATTGAGTTTTTTTCCGGAAAAAAAAATAAAGCTACATGACCAATGGTGTTGTCTACCATGAATTTAAAAGGCAAGTTTTGTAATCAATAGCCAAGAGGACGATGATGTTTGTGATGAAGATATTTAGAAACCAAAATCAATTTGTATAAATAATGATTGAGAATATGGAGGAGACTTCGTTTTCTTTTCCATGAAGCAGCCGAAGTTGGTTTTTGAAAAAGGGGCTATGTTTTTTTTGAAAAAAAAAAGAAGGGGCTATATTAATTCATTAAAAAATCAAAGGCTGTAGGGATAGAAATGTCAATTTAAATAAAAACTATATTATAATAAAAATAAGGGGCTATAAAGAGTAAAATGAGGGCTGCATTTAGAATTACCCGTGAAATAAAAGGCATTCTTTTAAGGGTTACAAAACTCAATAAACATTAATCGAACATTCTAATTAATTAATATTAATCGATAAACTAATTGTAGTATTTTTAATATTTTAAATAATAATTATTAATTAATAAAAATTAAAATTATATATATTATAATTATTTTTCTTAAAAAATATAAAAATTGGATGTATCAATTAATTAGGTATTATGCGTCAAAATAAATAGATCTCCGAAAATGCCCGATTTGGCCCACATGCAAAAGACGGGAAGTGGTTAGAATGCAGAAGGTCAAAGAAGAAGTTCTTTGGGCGAGAATGAAGATAGATGAAGGAGAACAGGTAATCAAGATTACAAAAAAGCCCATATGCAATATGTGCCGAGAACAACGGACAAGTGATAAAACAAAGGGGAAACGTGGACAAAAAGTAGATATGTTGAAGAAGAGCAATAATTACGTGTTATAAGGGGAGTAATCAAACCAAACAGAGTAGAGTAGATTAGTGTGATGCTCGAGCTCAATTCATGCTAATTTTATCGAGTTCAAGCTAAAAAAAATTAAATTTCTAACTTCGAGCTCAAGTTTATTTGTGAAAGCTCGAGCTCGGCTCGAATTTGACTTAATTATCAAAGTACTTATCAATCTTGAAAGTTCACGTTTGTGTGCTTAACAAAATGAACTTTATATGAAAAATTAAAACTGCAATGTTGAAAATAGGGATACAAAATAAACCTCACCGAAAAGAAAATTAGTTATGAATCTTGTCGCAAGATTCTATCGCCAACTCGAAGTCGTAATCATCCATAAGAATTCTATCAAGGCAAGATTTCCTATCCTCAAATATAATTTAATTACATAATATAACTTAATCACCATTATTGTTTTATTCTTAATCAAAATTTAAATATTGTAAAAATTAATTATATGATAATTTTTTCACTAATTATAATAATTCAATAAATAGTACTAACTCATTTCTCAATTAAAATGATGAATTTAAAATAAATATTTTAAAATTTTAAATTATTGAATAATTATTTTAGTTATAATCAAACAAATATTAATAAATAATTATTATTTTAAAGCTGAAATAAAATAATTATTTTATAAATAAGATGATAAGTATTCATTATTTTAGTTGAGAAATAAATTATGTAATATTATTCAATTATTTTAGTTAGTAGTTATTTGATAATATTTTAAATTTTAACTAAAAATTAGAGTAGAAAAATTAAAAAACTAAAAGTGACATGTGACACCATTTAATTGGGTGGGGGTGCACATGAAGGGAGATGTATTTCACCCACGGCAGAGGATCTTCTCCTCGGTGGGGAGGATGTGTACTGACTTATTGGGTGAGAAGGTTACGCGGGGTGGCAGGATTTGGGGTTGATGATTTGAATTTGGATATGGGTATAGATGTGGAGTAATTATGTTTTAAGTTATTATTTTTATTTTACTTTTAACGTTTTTAATATATATAATTATGCTCAAGTATGAAAATTAAAGTTTGTGCTAAATAGGAATGAAACTCAGTCATTAGATTGATAGCATTAATGGTTGATATTAAAGCATTAAAGATTAAAAAATTATACATAATTCTCGTTCGTGCTTAATTGCTTTATAAATCATATTTAATTCTTAAAAAATCAATGGTTGAGATTAAAACTTTATACCAGATTTCATGTTTTTTTGCTTTATAAATCATGTTTAATTCGATTAAACATGATTTATAAAGCAAAAAAATATGAAATCTGGTATAAAGTTTTAATCTCAACCATTGATTTTTTAAGATGAATGGTGTAGATGATGGATTTATATACTGAAAGCATTATGATTGGTATATTATGTACAAGGTTTATTGGTTAATATACTGGGAATCATAATTGTTGTATGTTCATCTCCTGTCTGAATTAACAAACATGTGTCGCAAACAC
>JAPKLW010000020.1:200275-214614 GCA_026898455.1 Plectranthus barbatus | reverse complement strand
TTTGGTATTCTCGTTCATTCGTCTGCCATTGTTGGTTATTCAAGCTCAATTTCCTAACAAGTTGCGCCGTATGTGGGAAGCGGTTAAGGGCAAGTTTCGTTTTAAGTATTCTGTTCTTATTTTTGGGATTTGTTCATCTCTGCGAAGCCCCTGCGAATTGTCGGGACACGTTCATGTGTTCTTGATTTTTGGCGTTATTTCTGTTAATTGATTCTGGAAATTAGAGTGGAGGTTGAGGCTTGAATACTAATACTTGGGCGGTTTGATGCCAAGTTTGGGTTATGTTAGAGAATATTAGGAATTGACATTAACGTCGTGAGCTCTAGCATCAAGATTGTGTGCAATGGCAGGGAGTCGATTTGAGATCGAAATTTTTTTGGGGAAGAACGATTTCGGGCTCTAGAAAATCAAGATTAAATCCATTCTAACCAAAGAAGGTCTGGCCGATGCTCTCCTACCTGATGCTGACAAAGCATTTGTGGGAGAAACTGCTGAGAAGAAGGCAAAGCTAATGGACAGTGCGATGAGCACATTACTGCTTAGCCTTGATGACAAGGTACTCCGAGAAGTGTCGAGGGAAAAGACACCGGCCGAAATATGGAAGAAATTGCAAAGCCTATACATGACGAAGTCCATTGCCAACCGTATATTCATGAAGAAATGGTTGTATAGCTTCAAGTTCACAGACGACAAGAGCCTCCTGGACCAGCTGGATGAGTTCCACAAGGCTATAGATGAGCTTGAAGGAATTGGGGTAGAAATTGATGATGAAGACAAGGCGATGCATCTTCTCAATGCCCTTCCAAAGTCCTACTCGAACGTTCACGATGCAATGGTGTATGGAAGGTCTGAGGGTATAACTCTCGAAGAAGTATTGGCTGCTATTAAACAGAGAGAAATTGAAAAGTTATCAGATGGCCAGTCAGGTATGGGGTTGTTTGCTAAGCGGGGGCAAAAAGGCAAGGAAATTGAGAGGCAGTCAGAAAACCAGTCTAGTGATTTAATGGGGGCTGGTTTATTTGTTAAAAAGGATGGTTACAGAAAATAATTTATTAAAAAAGGGTATTTTCGATCATCTCAATTTCAAGGAAGAGGCAAGCCATCCTATGATTCGTTTAAGAATAAGAATTTTCAGCATTAAAAGGAAACAAGAACTTGCAACTATTGCAAGAAGCCAGGGCACTTGATTAAGGATTGCTATACTTTGAAGGGTAAGGAATTAGCCAATAGTCGAAGTAATACTGTGGAAGCGGTCGACATTCTGCAAGACGAGATTCTGAACATTGCTGAAGAAAAAGGAAGTGGAGGATGGATTCTTGATTCAGGCTGTTCGTTCCATATGTGCTACCAATTGGAATGGTTCATTGATTTGAAACCTATGGAGCAAAGTTCAGTTGTACTGGGGAATAACAACGTTTGCAAGATAAGAGGCGTTGGTTCAATTAGAATTCTGAATCACAATGGAGAACCTAAGCTGCTGAAGGATGTAAGATACATTCCAGAGGTGAAAAGAAATCTCATATCTCTTGGAGTACTTGAATCCAAGGGATATAAATTTGAAGGATTAGAAGGCAAAATTACGATAAGTCGAGGTGATCGAGTCACTCTAAAAGGGAAAAGAGTGAACAACATTTACTTTCTATTTGCTAAAACAGTAGTTGGTCAGACAGACATCAAAAAGGGTGTAAGTGAATCAGAGGCAAGTTGTTGTGAGCAAACTAAATTCGAAAGCAAGGCAGCATGTGATAGAGTTAGGAGGGAGATGCATTCTCCTAAACACTCTAGTAATGCTATTAAGAAATTCTTGAGTTTGGATATGGCTGAAAAGGGAGAAAATCTGGAATTCCAAAATTGCGAAGAAGTTGTTATCAACAAGGTTGAGGAGGAGAACATTACTTCTCTGAAGGAAGTTGATGCAATCCCATTGCTAGAAAAACCAAAAGAGAATAAGTTGGTTGGAGGCAAGTGGGAGTGTAAGGTGAATTTGGAAAGAGTTGTTCAAGGTTTATTTGAGAGTTTGATAATTTTGATGTTATGTGTTAGGATGATATTCAGTTTCTTGACAGCTCCAAGGAAACCACTTGAAGGTGTTTTGAGGTATTTTAAAAATTATGCCTCAAATGTTGGAAGGAAAAGATCAAATTCAGATTATGTGTTTAATTGGTTTGGAACATAAATAATTTGGAAATCGAAGTTGAGATCTGCATTCGGGAAGAATGGTGTTTGATCAATCACAAAGTCAGGAGGGAGATTTGTTGATATGCTGACTTAGTGATTGAGGAATTGAAGATCCAGCAAATCATGAGTATGCTAAGTTGTGGCAACAATCTGCTAAGGGAGATTGCTGAGATTGTTTTTCGTTTGCTAGGAGTTAGCATTATGCTGAGAGTTAGCAATCTGCTGAGACAAGTTTGCTGAGCAAAGTCTGCTGAGACAAGCTTGCTGGAGGAATATGCTGAAAATGTTTGCTTAGCAAAGATGGTGTTTGCTCAGCATTAGAGATATATGTGTGTGGTTGCTGAAGTCCGATGCTAGGAGTCTCAACAGAGTATAGAATTGTCATTCTACTTAGTGGGTTAGTTGGGAAATTGACACATGTCAAGGCGTGGTTGGTCGAATCGGTTATATTCGTTGGGCCGTTAGGATCGAGCTTCCTGTTTCATTCTCGATCAGTTTTTCTGTTTGAATTGTAATATAAAAGATGAGAAAGAGAGTTAGATTTTTGAGAATCTTTTTAGAGAGAAATTTAGAGAGAGAAAAAGAGAGAAATTTAGAGAGAAGAAAAGAGAGGTATTCTGGTGAAGTTTGTTTTGAGAACTACTTTCTCAATTTGTATTAGTTCAAGACATTTAATAAAAGTTTTTTTTGGTATTCTCGTTCATTCGTCTGCCATTGTTGGTTATTCAAGCTCCATTTCCTAACATAACCCTTATGTAGCTGAGAATCCTCCACCGAGATTTAGTGTTGGAGTCGGGGGAGAGATTGTGGAGAAGAAGAAGTCCGTGCTGGAGGAGACACTTGACAAGTTCATCAAAAGCTCCGACAATAGGTTTGGCAAGGTGGAAACTGAGGTGAAGAACATGTCCACTCATATGCAGCACATGATGAAACACCTTCAGATGCTCGATGTGCAACTCAGTCAGATTTCTACTACCTTGAGCAATCAACACAAGCCAGGCCAGCTCCCCAGCACCACAGAAGTCAATCCTGAGAAGGCCAAATAGGTTAATGCCATTGCCTTGAGGTCTGGAATGAGCTTCAAAGGTCCGAAAATGCCCCAGAGCAAGTTTGGGGGAGAGAAGGAGAAAGAGGCCGCAGATCCGTCCTCTGTCTCGATCGACATACAGCCTGTCGATCGAGACAGAGAACAAGAGGAGAAGAGCGACACAGATGAGGATTCAATCGACAGGACTGCAACGGGTATGTCGACACACCTGCTGTCGATCGACAGGCAGGTCAGACAGGCACAAATTCTTCCCAGCCGTCACAGCCACCTCCTCAGCACAATTCCTCCAGTTCCTAAGCTGCCAGACCACCTCCGATGCCCTTTCCACAGCGCTTTGCCAAGCAAAAGGAGGCTTCCAAGTTCTCGCACTTTGTCGAGAACTTGAAGAAGGTAAGCATTAATTTACCTCTAATTGAAGCTCTTTATGAAATTCCAGGTTACATGAAGTATCTCCGCAAGCTGATGAGTGAGAAGAAACATTTCGTGGAGAATTCAACAGTCAAGATTCATGAGCAGTGCTGCATGGTCATTCAGAAGAAACTTCTAGTCAAGAGAAGTGATCCAGGGTGCTTCACAATTCCAGTCGAGATCGGGGGGATTTCATTCAAGAAGGTGTTGTGCGACACTGGTGCCAGCATCAACCTGATGCCCTTCTCTATCTTTCAGCGCCTCAAGATTGGAGAGTTGAGGCCGACTACAATCACGTTGCAAATAGCAGACCGATCTGTGTCTCGCCTTAAAGGTATAATTGAGGATGTTCTCATTCGTGTGGGTTATCTAATTTTTCCTGCAGATTTTGTAGTCTTGGATATGAAAGAAGATTGAAGCACACCTTCGATCTTGGGAAGAGAGTTCTTGGACAGTAGTGCTGCTTTGATTGATTGCCGTGGTGGTGAGATCACACTCCGAGCAAATGAGGAAAGAATCACATTCAAGCTCGACACAAGCCGACAACAATCTGAATGCTACAAAATAACCTCCATTGAAGATGAAGAGGAAGAGACTAAAGAAGAGGAAGATCAAGCAGCTCAAGAATGGGAGTGAGGGAATGAGTTGGCAAAATTGTCAATTACACCATCTCTTCCCGAGCTCACTGCTGTCATTCAAGATCGCTTAGTCTACATGGTGGATGCCCGAGGAAGGTAAGTGCGTTCTAGCCCGCCCTGGTTCTGAAAAAGAGGTATCGTCGAGCTGCGACGTTAACTAAAGCACTTGTTGGGAGGTAACCCAACTGTTATTTGTTTTTATTTCAATTCCTTTCAAGTTTCGTTCTTAGTTTTCGTAATTGTTTATTTTCACTTTTCTTCCTATACTTTATTTTGGTTTTGATGTTTAAATTTTGAAAAAAAAAAATGAAAATTGGAGGAATTGCCTCTGTTTCGATCGACAGACCGGCTGTCGATCGACACAGAGGCATGGCGCATGGAGAACACTTCGTCGACAGAGGCAGGAGTCGACAGAAGGCTCTATGTTGATCGACAGGCCTCCTGTCGATCGACACAGAGTGCCAGCATCACCAAATCTTTGTCACGCAACGCTGATTTCCTCGGGTGGATAAAAACGTCGATGTCTGAGATCGACAGTCCGGTACAGTTCTGTTTCTTGTCTGATTTTCAAACTTTTTCTTACTCTCTGAGTTCGAAATAAGTTTGGGGGGATGTGGACAAGAAATTCAAACTTTCTATCCTTGGGTGTGTTTAAATTTTTGCCTAATAAAAAAAAATATAGATATTATGTGAGGAAAAATTTTAAGTAATTGAACCCTCTAGCATTATATGCAATGTTTGGAATCGATCTTTGATTAGTTGAGATGATTTCGATTGTGGTTGATTTGCCTATGAATGTAGAGTACTGCATGATAGGGTCTGATTGAAACTTACACTTGCATGATGTTTGAGTGGATTGAAATTGACTAAGGAAGAAAATTTGAACCCAAGTGAGTTTTTGAGCCTTTATTTGTTCATGAGAGATTCACATGTATGTTTTCGTTTCTCTAGAATTTGCTTTTGTTCTGTTTCGAGACTGCATAGTGTGCACAAGGATAGAAAATGATCTTAGGCCATCTTTGTTAGCCCAATCCTAAACACTGTCCTTTTACATATCAAATTATCCCTAGTCAGCCCCATTGTGCCTAACTCCATTTCTTTGTCTTGTCTATGAGATTTTCATGGAGTTATAATGCTTTTTGTCTTTTCTATGAGATTTAAGGAGGATAAGGGTGGTAAGATACGTGATTTGGAAAAGAAATTTGTAAATAGTGGTATGGAAGATGTGTGAATAATTAGCTCAAAAGATATTAGAATTCTCATAAGCTCCCTATACAAAATGTTCATAAGAGCATAAGAGATTCAAAAGAGGGCTAGAAAAATAAAAAAAATGAAAAAATGAAAGAAAAAAAAAGAGAGAGAGAAAGGTTGTGTTGTGATTGAAATTTAATATTTGAGGAGAATGATAGATGATGATTAGATGGTGATTTTGAATTTGTTGAGAGTCATGAACTCAATATTTTCTTTTTAGTCACTTGGTCATATTTCCCTACCCTTCACAAAAAGCCTTCATTACAACCCTATCAAAGTCCTTTTTGATTCTTGAATTGTGTGCACAAATAAGCAGTGGAGATTTTAGAACTCTTGCAAGCCTATGGTAGAAATTTCTTCATACATGTCATGAGTGCTTTCATTTGAAACCTAAACACTTGAGTGATTGAGCGATACACTTTCCTGTGAGTCTTCCGAAGTTGATGAATATCTTAACTCTTCCAATTGCTTGTGTGATGAGGATTGATGAACCTTGATTGTGATGAATCTTGTGAGGCATTGCACTTTCAACTGCTTGAGATTTCTTTCTTCTTTTCTTCGATTGAGGACAATCTAATATTCAAGTTTGGGGGATTTGATAAGCTCATATTTATACTCACTTATCTATATTTTTCTCCATTGTTTCAAGTGTTTTATAGTATGCTTTTACTTATTATTGTGCATGAGTCTACTTTAGAGGGTGTTATGCCTTTGATGGGTGATTTTTGCAGATTTTAGGCCAAATTCATTGGAAATCCGTACCGAAAGCAAATGATGTTAAAAGGAACAGTCACGAATTCTTCCACACGTGGATTCCGAGATAATTGAGGACGGAAATAGAAAGATTTTTGAATTAGCTTTCCAACGCAACTGGAATCGGGTCAATCGGAGTTCGGGAGCAAAAATTATGGCAAAAACCGCGAGACTGCGCAGAAGGGGATCGACGTGTGCATTCCTGTCGATCGACAGGATTTGTGTCGATCGAAACAGAGGTCAAAGTTGCAAAATCGATACAAATTCAGCCCCGAATTTCGACTGGATGGTTGTGTCGATCGACAACCTGCCTGTCGATCGACACAGATGTCCGAGAAGGCTATTTTTGGCTTGTTTTGGCAGTTTTTGCTATTTTTTTCCCAATACTCAAATTAGGTCTTTTCCCCCCTCTATAAATTAGAACTTTGAGGAACGAATTTCAGACTTCTTTTATGCATTATTACACTTATAATAATTGAGCTTTGGAGTTTTTAAAAGACATTCAAGGTTCCTCTTTATTTGTAAGTCAATTAATTTAATGTTTTCTTTCATTCTAGTCATGATTTGTGGCTAGAACCCTAAACAGGTTCTAGGGTTATGATTTCTTTTCTGATGCATGTTAATTGATATCAACTCTTTGGCATGATTTAATTATCTGGTTTAATTTAATAATCTAGATCAAAAGAAGGACCGAGAGGTTAATTGAGATTTAGGTTTAAAGTTAATTAATCGAAGGACCGAGAGGTGAAGATTGTTAATAGGAAGAGAGAATTAAATATGTTTGTTTTCTGTCTCAAAAGGAGGAAACCTACATATGAATAATTAGATAATTATGAGATTGATTAATTTGGTGTTCTTGAGACCGAGAGGAGATAGTCACTAATTAATAATCTAGGATTTAATTACCTGACCAAGGAATTTAATCCACAAAAATCTTTGTTTTCCCCATTGCTGTGTTGATTGATATTTACATGTTGATGATTAGAATATCTGCCCTAGGATCTGTGTTTCTCTTTATTGTTTTCAAAACTCTTTAATTTCTTGCAATTGTTATTTTTAAATTCACAAACAAAAATCATTTTCAAAATTGGTTCACTCAAACAACGAATTGATAAACTGTGTCCAGTACATGAGATGACTTCGTTGCACTATCGCTGTGGGTTCGACTAGCCTTCGGGTTATTATAAATTTATTTGTTGCTGTATTTTTACAACCGATCAACCATCGAGCCATAGGGTGCAAATGGGTATACAAAAGAAATAAAGGAGCGAATGGTGAAATTACAACTTTCAAAGCAAGGCTGGTGGCTAAGCTAATATGCTCTGAGTTGTATTTGGGAAGACTCAGATAATTCGTCATTATCTTAAGATAATATGCTCACTAATCACACTTAACAAACAATTAAGAGTGCAAGAAAATATGGATTCGGTCCTAAGCGACTCAAAACAGGACAGTCTAGAAAGACCGACCTGCTCTGATACCACTTGTTGGTCCCAGATCAGAGTACGAAATAGTATGCAGCAGAAGTATAAGAATAATTATTTGCACTCTCAAAACAGGCAGTTCAGTTTAAAACCGGAGAATCAGTTTTAATCAACAGTTCAAAAAGACAGTTGTGTTAGCCAACAGATTAGGTAGCCAGTTTACAGTTATATTAAGTCAACAGTTGTACACTTCAACACTTTTTGAGAAGTGTTGAAGGGTTCAAAATACAATTGAAAACTGTATGGTGCGTGAAGTAAGTAAAACTGTAAATGAACCAGGATATTTATAGTGGTTCGGAGCCTTAAGCTACGTCCACTCTTCGGAAGTTAATCCAGAAATTCACTAAGTAATGAAAATACAATCCTTAAGATCTATAGCCAAATGTTGTGAAAACCACCGTCCACAACAGAATGGATCACTCGCCCAGGTAGTTGATCTTCACGCCTTCTTCAGTTCCTCGAAGCCAGGTAGCACCTTGAAGTCTTCTCAGAACTGGCAGTCGTCGGAAATGGATTGAGGACAAACCTCCCTTCTCCTTCTCCGGTGGGTGGATGATTAAGTTCTTCCCAGAACATACAAGTTTTGGCAGTAGCCCGTAAGAACCTTCTTCTCCTAGGAGAATCAGGCTGCTGTGTTCTAACTTGAAAAGTAAGAACACCAAGAAAGTAGACTGTTGGTCCCGGATATCAGGGTATACTTTGGCAGCGGAAAATACGTAAGTTCGTTTCTTGCACTCTGCTGGTTACACAGCTGACTGGGACCTTGTCAGCTGGTAAGTCAACTGGCAACTGAGTATTCAGCTGACTGGCAACTGGCTGGTCAGCTGATGACTCAGGACTTAGAAAATTTTAGAGTCGAGTTTGCACAGTTATAAACTGGTTTCAGTTATACTCCAGCACTTGGGTGCTGGGTTTTAAATCAGTAAGTAAATGCTGAAAGCAGTAAATAACAAGGATATTTTATAGTGGTTCGATCAACAGATCTACGTCCACTCTCCAGTCGAAGCACTGGAAATTCACTAAAAAGAGTAATCCGGTACAAGATTTCCTACGATCTATTTCCAGCTGGTAGATGCCTCGTCTACCAGTCCACTGGATCAACCGCTCCCGGTCCTTGTCCTTCTTCAACTCTCGTCAGATGGATGGAGTGCGAGCACGTCACTTCAACCTCCTCCTCCGACTGATTGGGTGTTGAGTTCTCCCAAGAACTTGACTCTTGCTGGCGGCAAAACTGCCCGTAATAACTCTGGAGCTGGCTGGCTCAAGAGCTGCTATGTTCTTCCTCGGAATGAGAAAGAACACCAAATGAGATCAATAACTCACAAGCTAGAAGCTTGGAGTCTCGTGTTCAAATGATTGACACACGGAGTAGCTTTAAGAAAAGCCTCGAAAGATTGCTTATTCGCTGATATGAATGCGTTTGAGCTTTCGGTAGTTCAAGAGTTGGCTAAGAGTATTGAATGCTGTTGGATCTCACGTATTTATAGACGTGAGATTCAGATTCAAATACTAGCCGTTTGGACACATCCGGAAAAGTCTCTGTCCTCGCATGTCCTTCTGCAGGCGGCAGGTAGGAATTTCCGGAAAGCGCCATACCTTTGGTCGCTTTATCTGACACAGATCTCTTTGTGTCAGAACGACTCTATTCGTCAGTACGAGGAATCGGAACTGATAGTCTTGAACTGATAGACTTTAAGGTATCCTCCTTAAAGTCATACTCTGTCAGTTAATTCCTCGGCGAATCTTCTTTTTGTCTCTATGTCTTCGGGAGAGCGAATCTTCAATTCTGATGATAACCTTCGACTGGCAGATCATGCTGGTGATCTTGTGCTGGCAGTCTCTGCTGGTGACTTGCCTTAGCACAATCAAGGTCTACCAATTTGTCTGATGTTATCTCTTGGAATCTCCCGTGACTGGTGGCTTCACCGCTGGTGAATAGTATCAGCCAGAACACATATTCTGCTGGTAAGATCTCTCAGCCTCATGCTGGTGAAATCTTCCCAACTGGTGAACAGTAACCAGTCAATAGCTCTTCTCCATGCTGATGAACAGTGTCAGCATGAGTCTTTGTCAGTCGCTTGCTGGTGAGACTTCTCTCAACTGGTAAGCACATCTCATGCTGGTGAACAGTAGCCAGCATGAGTCTTGATCAGCTACGACTTACAACTCAAAAGACCTAAACAGGACTTTACATTTGAGACTAGAGCTATTCTAGAGACAAACTGACGCTGGTTGGACTTAGGATTTGATCCACCAAAACACCAAACTAGAATCTAAGCAAGTAGCTACTGGGGAAGGGAAACTTAGCCAAATTTCCCAACATAGACTAAGTCGAAAGACTTAATCCTTGTGTACACAAGGTCACACGGTGAATCTCTGAAGATACCTTAATCAATAATGCCTCGTGTTCAATAAATGAACCACGGAGTTAATGCCTTCGCGCTTTAGAGCTTTAAATGTTTAGAGCTTTAAATTTGGCAGAGTAAGGGCAAGGTTTGTAAGCGTTGTAGTTGTTGTCTCTATGGTTCTTCTGCTATTTATAGTTGAATCTATAGAAAATAGCCGATAGAGACAATTCAAAGGATGTCCAATCAATGTCCATCCTTCTCTGTAAAGTAGACCTGCTCCTCTGCCTTTTCTGAATCACTGCCATGCTTTTTGCAGGGTCAGTTTGTACTTGTTGTGTCAGACTCGAACAATGTTGTACTTCAGTCATAACTGAGTGTATCTTCGTTCCTTATCATTGAGTCTTCAATGCTCTTTTATGACTGTTCGGCATCTTGCTTTGACATGTTTCTTTAATGTGAAATTGTCCTGGTCTGAAACTGTGAGCGCCTCTCGACAGTTTCTTTATGAAAACTGTGTCCACAGTTTTCTTTGCTATATGATCCTTAACAGTTTAAAACTGTCTGCACAGTTTTTCGCATCCAATACTCTGCACAGTTTCTCGCGTCCAATACTCTTGACAGTTTTCTCGTCTATGGAACAGTTTTTGACAGTTTTCTTCTCCTAGACTATTACAACTCGATCATCCTATACAAAGATTACATGAGATAATAACTCTAAGGCCTAAACTTTGGTACACAATTTGGATACATCAAAACATCAAATTAAAGGTGGGATTTTCTACATCAATGACTAACAATTATTATTTTATATCTTGCTAGGTCAAATGATCCATATAGCCTTCCGCGATCTCCTACCAACCGTATGATCTCCTTATGGACGAAATAAAAGGATATCATTGTTCTCGCAAGTATGTTTGTTCAAAGATATGAGATAAGTCAAATGTATATACACTATAAAAATGATTTTAGTATAAAAAACCCAACACGACGCTTATAGTTTCCTGCTAGAGCTATTATCGAAGTTCTTACTATCTAAGTAAGAATTCGAGAAGAGATTCTCACTCCTTGAGTAACTTATATGGTATTCAAACCAAAAATCCATCTATCAATGTTCTGGGAAAAATATAACCATCCATCATTTCCAGTTGGTGGATGTGCGACATATTCACACATTAAGTTGAAGAGAGCAAGTTCCCGTTGGACTAGGCAAGACAACATATAGCCGGTGGACACAAGAGCTGTCAACGACTGTGACAGATCGCGCTACATCACCTTGTAACTTGTAAGGGGTTATAATATTTTCCAACCTGCGAGGTTGAAGAGTGGATGCAAGACATTTGGCTCTGAACCAATATAAATCTTTATGTCTATACCCTACTTTGCTTTGTAGCAACGAACGGCATTGAAACAAACTGGTTGTGGAAGAAGAGGTTGAAACAATTGAATTTCAAGACGATCAATTATCTGGCCATACACAATTTAGTAGAAGGACCACCAAAAGGTGGGATAAAGAAGGAAGACATCTGCAAGGTATGTCAACTGGGAAAGCGGACGAATGCATCATTCAAGAATCAATTAGCTGACTAAGCACTGATCATGTATTGGAGCTCTTGCATATGGATCTATTTGGACTAGTTTCTCTCCGTCGGTTTGTGGGAGAAGATTCACCCTTGTTGTGGTCAATGATTACTCATGGGTGAAAATATTAAGGACAGAGTGTAGAGACTGTCCTTCCCGAACTGGTGATGCGAATTTAAAATTAGAAGGGCTTGACTATCAGAATGATTTGATCGGACAACGTCACGGAGCTTTGCAATGGGCCACTAATGGACTTCTACGTAGAGATTGGAATTGGGCATTAGAAATCAGCTTCTTGGACTCTGCAGTAGAACGTGTTAGTAGAAAGGAGAAATCGAACGATTAATGAAGCCGTAAAGACAATGCTTGTCGAGGCCAACTTCAACACAGCTTGCTATACATAGAATTGAGGAGCCATCAACATCCGTTTGAACAAAACTTCATATGAAGTCTACAAGGATCGTAAGCTTTCTTTAGCTCATCTTCGTACTTTTGGTTGTCCGTGATATGTGTAGGATTCGAGTTTACAATAGACAACATGAGTTGCCACTTTAATGTACTTTGCTAAGGATCGTTCTTAGTCAAAAATAAATTTAGATTAAATAAACTAGACGAACCTAAGCATGCTCCTACAAAATTAATTGCAAAGGATGGATTTACGGAATACCTAAACTCTAGCTTTTGATCCCTAGATCTAGACCGGAGATGGCGACAATGGAGTAGATCTGGATGTGGGATCTAATCAACACTATGTGTTGTGACAGATTTGATCTTCTAACCTGTTCCCTTGTTCCTCGAAAATCTCATGAGGATGCACTATCGAGTTGAATCAAAACCGAGGAAGTCAATCAACTTCCCCTTATAACTTAGTCGTCGCCCCCTCTCTCTCTCCCTTTTCCTCAATTATGTATTGTCGTACTGAATAATATGTTGTTCTATTTTATCTGATAGATAGAAGGGGTTTATATAGTATTAGAGTTTGTAAATCCCTAATACTAATGGGTTCTGAACAGTTTGTGGGCTAGACCAGGGACCAAATGGAAATAATAAAGTGGACCCTCCTTATTAATTAAATCTCCATGCCCAAACCAGAACATAATTAATTAATAAAACATTGTTTTACCTTCACCACAGAAACAATGCTAACTCGCCCCTTCATTAGCACGTAATATGAAATTGGTTGTATTAAACTTGAATGATCTACATATTTAAGATTCTGGACATTCGTTAATTAATTTGGCTTATGACAATCATCCATAATGAATTAATCTCATATTTCCTGAGTAGTACCACTCACTCTTTTTCATTTATGCCTACATTGATAATTCAACCTGCAGGGTTTAGCATAATGAACCTTGTGTGCTCCTCACGGAATGTCCCCATCCTAAAACGGATTTGTTTACCTACATGTCCAGCCTAAGCAGACCACACACAAACCGCCACACCCAAGATGCAGGTATAAGATTACATGTAAGACTCGCCACCATAACAATTCAAAGTGTGGTTAACTTGTGTATGCCCCTTAGCCTTTCATTAGGTTTAAGATCATAACAAGTATCTAGAGATCTAGCTCACTCATATGTCAATAAGAATGATACATCTCACTGTTGATCCCATTAATACATAAAGATGTACTGACACATCAAGTAGTTAGGATAATCTCACTTATGAACTAATGTGTTGCAGCCTAAACCGACAGCCTATCCATGAGCTATCTCAGTCGTGATATAGTTTATATCTCGCTAGGTAAAACAATTCATATGATCCTCTGTGGTCTCCTACACACCATATGATAATCCCTATAGGCGAGATAATAGGATATTATAGTTCGTATCATATGTTTGTTATAATAGATAGGGAGTATGTTGACGTAACACATTTATGAAGACCAGTGTATGAAACAAACACATAATCTTAAATGCTTTTAGTATACAATATCCAACTTATACTCAAAACATTAATACCTTTGTTTTATCAGAGTATCAAGTGTGCCTATATCAGAACTAGCTTATTTACACATTCATCATCTTGTGATCGATTTTACCTACAGATTCAGACTATGAGCGTGATCCTCATAAGTCTTATGAGGTCAACACTTTGTAAATAAATTTTGCTAGACGTTTCATGTCAATCGCTCCCACTTTATACACATCGCCTCTTATCACAATTTCTCGTATGATGTGGTACTACATATTCTATGTGTTTCACCACCTTGTGAGTCTTGGGTTCCCTTGAGTTTGCTATTGCACCATCATGATCATAGCACTTTGTGATTCTATTAGGCAAACTCAGAACACACACCTCTACAGGACAACATTGGAGCTATACTGCTTCTTGCGAAACTTATGAAGTTGTTACACACTAAGCCTTCATACCAAAATTTGCAACACACTTCTGTGTCAGATTCCTATAACTCCTCCTCCAAGGCCAAAACATAGTTAGAGGTCGGTTTTGTTATTTTATGATCCTCCTAGAAATCTGATACCATACAACCTATAGGGCATATTTATAAACTAATGTGTCTGTCCAAGGTTTAATTGATATCTGCTTTCCATGCCTATAGTATTATAGATATCTAACTTCGTTTATTGTTATATCGAGAAAGGTGTTGGAATTGTATACATAAAAGCATTATGATTGGTATATTAGGAAA
>JAPKLW010000020.1:158027-199875 GCA_026898455.1 Plectranthus barbatus | reverse complement strand
TTCTCAGATCTATATAAATAGATGAATCTCTCACTTGCCCACATAAGAAAAAGTTTGATTTTCAAATCAGAAACCCTAGAGAGATTGTGAGAGAGTGGGCGGCTGTAGATCCGGTAGCGTATCCTCACCAGATTTCTGGATCGAGCAAGGGAACAGATCAGAAGATCAGATCTGTAGGAACACCATCGTTTGATCGATTCTAGATCCAGATCTGCACCATCTTCATTGCATCATCGATCTAGATCTGTAGATCAGTCCTTGGAGTCTCAGGTATTCCTTTGAATCTACGAATTAAATTAAATAGGAGCATGCATAGCGCATTCACTGTTTGTCATGACATTTATTTTGATATCCATAAATCGAATCCGGAGTTTTAATAAATGGCGATTCATGTCGCCTATTGTAGACTCAGTTCCTACAATTGGTATCAGAGCCAGGTTCGTATTTTATGGCTCTGTCGGAAAATAAATTTGACAAACAGTTTATGCATGTTTTTTTTAATTTATCGTGGATGAATTAAACTGTCGTGGATGTTTTTGTTCTCGTGGCCCCTCTCAATTTTGTTTTTGGTTTTAATCGCGAGAAAATCCACGATTAGATTGATAGGAAAATTTGTAATAGATCTAGATCTGTTGTAATTTTCATTCAATCTGTAACCGGAATACATGGAGAACAAGAACAGCGACAAGGTGGTGCAACTGTTTCCGGCGACAGCAGCAGCCGCGCGCTGGCGGCGCGCGGCGGTGACTGGCGGTGGCAGCCGTCGGCCGACGATGCAGTAGCCGCGAGATCTGTTTTCTTCCTCCTCCAGATTCGCAATTCCGGTGACCTTGTGCACAGCAGCCACGCGCTGCAGCGGCTCTGGCCAGGCTGCGTTCGTGCAGCGGCAGAGTGCAGGCGGGGTCGTCGCGAGTCGTGGGAAGGGAAGCCAGGCAAAGCAGTGGCCGCGCGCAAGGGGCGCGCGGCGGGTCTCTACGAACAGCAACCGCACGCAGGTGGCGCGCGGTGGTGGCCGTCTCCAGCAACAGCGCGCGGGTTGCAGATACGCGACAGCAGGGCGGCGGTGGGGCTGCGCGAGGCTGGGCATCGGCGGCGCGGCTTCTGGCAGCGAGAACAGAGGCGAGGGCGGCTGGTCTGATGCGGCGGCGGCCGTCGACCTCTGGGCGGCGGCGGCTAGGGTTTGGGTGTTGAAGGAGGCGGCTGGAAACCCTAGCTGTGAGCTAGGGTTTGCTGCTACGGTTCAGATCCGGGCTGGGCGCGGGCCCGGCAGCCCGGAGGCGGCCCGTACTGCTGAAAACTAGGGTTTTCTGAAAATTAGGGTTTTTGCAACCCTATGGGCCTGAAACCCTAATTCCTGGCCCAAACTGCTGTATTTTTATTCCAGCCCAAAATTGCAGATTTCAAATTAAAGAGTGGGAGCCCAGTTTGAAGATCTGTATTTAATTAAAGCCTTGTAATAGATATGTTTAATTTTATTTCCCATGTAATTGCATCAAGGGGCCACGAGAAATTTTATTTGTTTATTTAATTTATTTCTCGTATGATGTGATTTATTATGTGCGCACTAGTAAATAATAGGAAAGCATGCTACTGCTTTATTATTTATTTTTAAAGCATGTTGTAGATAATAGGGAAGCATGTTATTGCTTTATTATTTACTGTTCAAAGCATGCTTTATGTGATTTATTTTATGTATTAAATTATGTCTATAAATTTCGGAATCATGTTGTGAAATATGATGGAATTTTAGATGTGACATAATTTATGGATCATAAAATAATCTGTGCGCATAAGAACCTTTTGAAAGAAAAAGACTAAGCAAGATTTTTTTAATTAAAATCAACAAGACCTCCACAATGCGGTCTCTTATTAGAAGTGGGCAGTGAAGTAAGTAGACGTCTACACGACTGTTGGGAATTATCCCTAAAATCTTCCTTAGGACTTATTTGTAAAAGGTTTTGTTGGATCAAACCTTATCTAGTTGGTCGATCATTTGCTGAAATCTAGAAAGTCTAACGCAACTTGTAAAAAGTCCTGTATAAGTTAAACATCGAGTTGTAATAGACTAGTGTGCTATGAAGACTCCCTAGCAGAGATGATAAGATGATTCGGAAAGTCAAACTCACAGACTGCTAGAGAAGTTGGCAAACAAGAACGTTAGAATGCTAAGGAATTAGCATTCGCGCGTTTCAGCAATCAATGAAGAATCACATATAAAACAAGTCAAAGGATCTCAAGGAATATTCCTTTAGCAACGTTGAAGCCGAGCTGCGACTCTGACAAAAAAAAGGACGCACAAGGGACGAGACTTTCCCTAAGTAGTCTGGGAAGTACATCTCCACCCAGAAAGGCGTTCTACCAGTTTAATCCATTCTTGGAGAAAGAAGCCGTTGTGTCTAACGGGTATGGAGATTCAAAGTTTTGAATCTCCAACTATAAAAGGAAGAATTCAAGAACTGGATAGACTACTGCTTTTACAAATCTACAAGTGCTCTTATCACTTTACTCACGAACGCTCAAGCTAAAGATTCCCTTGACAAAGTGATCCTTAAAAGTAGTCAGTTGAGAGCCATCTTAAAGTCTATCTGAAGACTCTCAACAACCTGTGGTGTCGTTCATTGAAGTACTGACACTTGATTGAAGATATTCCTGGTTACATTCAAGGATATCTCAATCATTGGGATTCATTTCTTTCAGAAAGGAATCCAACAGTCACTCTTGAAAAACTGTGACTCACAGGGCATTAGCCGCAGACCTGTTAAGTTCCGAGGCAAACTATAAATGCCTCATTAGCAAAGGACAAGTTTTACGAAGGTGTGCCCTTGACTTGCCCGGAGCTGTGATCGGAGAAGTTCAGATTCACGGAGGATAGCTGTCAAGTAGCCAGGCCGAAAGCTCACTGCCTACTTAACTGGAAAGGCGATTCCTTGTACTCTGTATACTTTTCTAGTGAAATTCTTAGCGCTTCGGCTAAGGAGTGGACATAGATCTATTTGATCGAACCACTATAAATCCTGTGTTCATTTACTGCTTTACTTACTGTTTTATTAGTTTACTGTTCAAAGGGTTGATTTAAAACCTAGCAACAGAGTTGCTAGTGTATATCTGTAAACTAACATTAACAACAACTTGAGATAAGAAAACATTTTGCTGACAACGATATTAAGTGCAAGTGACTTAAATCTATTCCGCTGCATTTCATGTTATACTTTAAAACACGACGACTCTGATATTTCGGGACCAACAAGTGGTATCAGAGCGGGAGGTTGAAAAACCGACTGCTTCTGATTCGCTTTAAGACCAGATCTATCGCTTTCCTTGCACTTTTATACATTTCTTTTCTCTCAGCTCAGGAAATCACTCAAAGAACATACAAAATGATGAACCACTCCCTTGGAGAATATGACAGAGAGAACTTCTCATCCTGGAAGAAGATGGCTCTCATACAACTTCAGAGCATACACCCTGAGATGGCTGACATACTGTTAAGAGGTCCTATCCAGATTATGAAAGTTAACACTTTTATAGGACAAGGACGTGCTGAAGATGCTGCTGGAGGAGAACCAAGACCTCCAAGACCTGAAATGGTTCCTAAACCATTTGACGAATACACCAGTGAAGACAAGAAGAGAGCTCAACTAGAGCATGTGGCAAAGAAACTTATTCTTGACTCTCTTCCAAAATTGATGAAAGAAAAGGCACTTGACATGGAAACTGCTAAAGAAATGTGGGACTACGTGTGCGAATCCTCTCAGGAAACGGATCAAATGAGACGCAACAAACTGCAGGTAGCCGTAGATAAGTACGAATCTTTTTCTATGCGTGCAGGAGAAACTATTCAAAACATGGAGGAGCTTCAACACAATAATTGGAGAACTAAGGAGTCTTCGAAAGAAGTATGACAATGGAGAAATGAACAATAAAATCATCTCCAAACTCTATCCAAGAGATGACTGGTTCACAAAAGTAACAAGCATGAGTGAGAAAGACCTCAACAAATTGACTACATCTGAGGTATTCGCTCAACTCAAAGCTCATGAATTTATAATACAGCAGTCAAAGAAAAATGAAACAGCTGTAGCACAAGCCGCTTCCACTTATGCTGGAAACTCTGAGGACTTAGCATATTTCGCTAAGAAGGACTACAACAAATTCAAGCTGAAAAGACCTTACTATAAACCAGAAAGAACCACTCCAGCATCCCCCTCGAAAGAAGGAACTTCCAGTGCAGGTACACCAGCAATTGATCTAAAGATCAATGAACTGGAAGAGCAGATGAAGAAAATGCAGAGAATGCTGAATGAAGCAAAGGCCGAAAAGGAAGTAAAAGAAATTACATCATCAACTTCTAACCGCTCTTTAGAGCGAAAAATTAGAACTTGCTTTGAGTGTGGTTCTCCAGATCACTTGAAGCATGATTGTCCGAAGGTCAGCAAAGAAGAACGAGATCGCCTGAAGCAACGATTTGAAAGACGCGCTGCTAAAGCCGTAACCAAGGCACTGCTAACCAGGACAGAGATTGCTGATGAAGAAGAGTTATATTGCTCATCAGAAGAGGATGATAGCGAAGAAGCCTTGTTTGTACTAATGGCAAACATCTCTGAAGATCAGTCTGCTGATGCCAACTACGATGCTGAGGAAACCAATGAATCAGCTCTAGCTGCTGAGGAAGCAGAGGTACTGTCCACTAACTCATCTAGCAATCAAATTATAGACAAATCGGAGGAATCACATTTCGATTCCGAACAAGATTATCTAGTGCAACTATCATTAGAATTTTCAAAGATGTATGAAATCGAAAATGAGATTGTGGGAGAAAATGCTTCGCTAAAACTTCACATTACAAGTTTAACCGAGGAAGTCGAAAGACTAAGGTTAGATAGTGAAGAACTCCTCAAATTAAAAGAAGATTTCTCACAGTTATCAGAAAGATTTCAAACATTAGAAAAGGAAAATCATACATTGAAAAACAAACCAAAAGAGGATTGCATTTGCATGTATGCATCCAGCAGGGCTGCTCTCAATGCCCTTGTAAGTAGTCAAAGACATCATTCTGATAAGTCTGGACTTGGATGCGAATCATCAAAAAGAATGTCAAAATCCAATGATAATTCTTTTATGCAAAATCCAATTTTGTTTGTAACTGCGGGGTATAGATCTAATGAAAAAGGTAAAGGAGTAATGTCTGCTGAAACCTTGTCTGTTAGAACAAAGGATAAACCTCAGCAGAATATGTTCACTGAAGCTCAGCAGAGTTCTGCATCAAAGAAAGCCAATAATTCATCTGCTAGATCTCAGCAGAGGACAGAGTATGCTAAGCCCTTATCTAATGGACCTCAGCAGAGGATCCGAAAGACAAATGCTGAACATAACTCTAAGCCTCAGCAGAAGATCCAAAAGATGAATAATAGGCAAGTATTTGATAGAAATCTGCAGAGAAATTCTAGAGTATACACTGAATACTACTCAACCAATCCTAGGAGTACTGAGCATTCAAATTTCAACGCAAGGATAGTACATCCTAATTTTCATCTGAGAAGGCCTACACAGTACAATGCTGTGAGACCCAGCTACCCGCAGAATATACTGCATAAAAGGAATATCTATGCTAAGCCCGAGCCCATTCCACACTATTCTTCAAAGGCAAGGACGACTAAATTCACTCATTCATCTAGAAACAGGAATTTTATGCCAAAGGTCAAGAAAGTGGTGAATAATGAAACCAAGACAAAAGTCTTGAAAATCACTAAGATGTGGGTTCCGAAAGGAAAAATGCTTCATGCTAATCCTGCAGGACCCGACACTAAACGGGTACCTAAATTTGCTTGATTTACTTGCAGGAACAGGACTCCATAGCTACGGAAACATGTATATCCAATGAATGGGTCCTGGACAGCGGTTGCTCTGCTCATATGACCGGGAATGAAGAACTATTCTCAGACATAAGAAGACTATTCAACGGTCCAAGAGTCAAGTTCGGAGACAACAGTGAAGGAGAAGTCGTTGGACGAGGTTGCATTGAAAGGAATGGCTTGAGAATCGTCAACGTAGCACTTGTCTCCAACCTGAAGCACAACTTGCTCAGCATAAGTCAACTATGTAAAAATGGGTATACTGTATCTTTTAAAAATACTGGCTGTACTATTGCTGATGCTATTTCAGGAGAAGTAAAGTTACGAGGGATCCGCAAGGGTGGATTATATATTGTCGATTGGCAAAGTGGTCTACAACATTCATGTTTCCTAGCTCTCAATAAGGAGGAAACAACATGGCTATGGCATAAAAGGTTCAATCACTTAAACTTCAAAACCATTAACTATCTTGCCAAACATAAGCTTGTTGTAGGTCTACCAAATAGCACCTTCCGCAAAGAAGGAATATGCAAGTCATGCCAACAAGGAAAGCAACCCAAATCATCCTTCAAGTCAAATCCTGAAAAAGGGACATCTCAAAGGATTCTGGAATTGCTTCATATGGATCTATTTGGCCCAGTAACGCCACCCACTGTAAGTAAACGTCTATATACACTGGTGGTGGTTGATGATTTCTCCAGGTACACTTGGGTACGCCTACTGAAGACGAAGGACGAAGTTAAACTTATCCTTCCGGAGTTGATTCTCAAAGAACAAAACAGTAAAGAAGTTACTGTAAAAAGGATTCGATCTGACAATGGAACAGAATTCTGTAACGGAGCGTTGATGGATTTCTGCGCTGAAGCTGGAATATCACATGAAAAATCTACAGCACGGACTCCTCAACAGAATGGTTTAGCAGAAAGAAGGAATAAAACGCTGAAAGAAGTCGTTCGCTCAATGCTAGCAGACTCGAAACTTCCTACTAAGTATTGGGGTGAAGCAGTCATGACGGCCTGCTACACACAGAACAGGAGTGCTATCACGAGCAGATTCAACAAAACTCCCTATGAAATATATCACGGTCGTAAGCCTTCTATAACTCATCTACGTGCTTTTGGTTCCACATGTTATATTCACAATAACGGCAAAACTAAACTTAATACCTTCTCACCTAAATCTGACGAGGGTGCACTTCTTGGATATGGACACCCCACTCATAAAGGTTACAGGGTATTAAATAAGGTTACTGGCATTGTGGAAATAACATGCAATGTTATTTTTGATGAGTCTACTTTAGTGCGCAGTGAAAATAAAGAAGAAAAGATTAGCAATCATGAGACTGATGATGTCAATGATCATACATTTCTAAATTCTTTCGAGAATATAAGTATTGATCCGACTAAGTCTATGACTGAATGCAATCCAAACGCGACGCACCCAGCAGGAGACCAAACTGCTGACAAGGCCAGTGATGCTATTGATCATGCTGAGGCCAAATCAACACACATCATAAACGAATCAACTATCCTAGAAGTGATTAATGATGAAGACGACGAAGGAACTCTAAATCTAGAGAGTGATGCTAAGACCGATGCTGATAAAGTTACAATCAATGCTGAAGTTGCTGCCCCCTTGGAAGAAGTGGCAGATCAAGCTGCTACAGACCATCTGAATGCTGAAGCACCCACTGCTGAATTACCAGTAGAGGATCCAGAAAACGATGAAGGAAATGCCAACATTCCTAATGCTGAGCACCAGACAAATGATGAAGGGAACACTTCAGCAGATGACGATCAAGAAGAATTACCAAGTGCTAACATTCAAAACAGACCTACGTGGTTACGTGCTCATCCTCCAGAAGGAATTCTTGGGAACATCAATGACCCTTTATTAACAAGGCGAGGAAATGCTAATGCAATGTTAGCATGCTACATTTCCAGTGAAGAGCCCAAGAAAGTCGAAGAAGCTCTGCTAGACTCCGATTGGGTGAATGCTATGCAAGAGGAGCTTGCAGAATTCACAAGAAACAATGTGTGGGAGCTAGTAGACAGGCCAGAGCATCAGAGTGTGATAGGCACTAAATGGGTATTCAAAAATAAGAAGGATGAATCTGGCACAGTTGTAAGAAATAAAGCAAGACTCGTAGCCAAAGGATATAGACAATGCGAAGGCATTGACTATGATGAGACGTTTGCTCCGGTAGCAAGACTGGAAGCAATTCGCTTATTTTTAGCTTATGCTGCGTATCACGAATTCGATGTGATGCAAATGGATGTGAAGAGTGCTTTTCTCAATGGCGAGCTCAAGGAGGAAGTTTACGTCGAACAACCACCAGGATTTGAGCATGGAAATCAAGTTTACAGACTCAAGAAAGCACTGTACGGTCTGAAGCAAGCACCAAGAGCATGGTATGGAACATTATCAAAGTTCTTGCTATCTAATGGATTTCAGAAAGGGAGGATAGATCAAACTCTCTTTCGCATCAAAGATGGAGATAGCATTCTGCTAGTTCAAATATATGTCGACGATATAATTTTTGGATCGAAGAATCAAGATCTATGCGATAAATTCTCCGATCTTATGACTAGCAACTTTCAAATGAGCATGATGGGAAAGATGTCTTATTTCCTTGGATTACAAGTTCAACAATCCAGAGAAGGGATATTCATCCACCAGAAGAAGTATACTCGTGACCTTATTGCAAAATATTGTCCAGAAAAGACTAAGAGCCTACGAATTCCTATAAGCACAACCTGTATTGCTGCTCTTGAAAAGGAAGGAGAAGATATTAATCCTACTCTGTATCGTGGAATCATAGGATCTCTGCTATACCTCACTGCTAGCAGACCCGACATATCCTATGCAGTAGGACTATGCGCAAGATATCAAGCTAATCCTAAGAAGTCACACTTCGACACTGCTAAGAGGATTGTTCGCTACTTAAAGTGCACAGAAGGACTAGGAATCTGGTATCCTAGAGCCGATAGCCTTTCTCTCAGTGGATACTCAGATTCAGACTTCGGAGGATGCAAGATTGATAGGAAGAGCACAAGTGGCACGTGTCAATTTCTGGGACACAAGCTTATAAGCTGGTTTAGCAAAAAACAGCATTTTGTTGCCACTTCGACCACCGAAGTAGAGTATGTGGCAGCTGCTAGTTGTTGTTCACAGATTATCTGGATAAAACAACAGTTGGAGGATTATGGTATTACTCCTGAATGCGTGCCAATCTACTGTGATAACAATAGTGCGATGTGTATTACAAAGAATCCCGTTCATCACTCCAGAACGAAGCACATTGATATTCGTCACCACTTCATCAGAGATCATCAGGAGAAGAAGGACATAGATGTTCAATATATATGCACTGAAGATCAAATTGCGGATATCTTTACAAAACCGCTTCCGGAGTCACGATTCAAGGAGTTATACATTAAATTGGGACTAATGGAATTAGACGAGACTATGGATGAATGAAATATGGTTTTCATTCTTTCTGGATTTCTTGAAGACTCAATATTCGAATTATAAAGATGCTCATTATTCAGCAGAGCATTTATGATTATTTAGCAGAAGATGTTAACTATCTTGATCACTATTACGGATTTATGTGATCTACGCAATTCATATTCAAGTATATGTCCAGAAGATGCAGATAATGAGAAGATAACTCTTCATTTATAGCAGAATGATGAAAGAACGATCATCTTACACCCTTCCAGATCAAAGGGGAGAGAAAGAGCGAATACAAACAGCGAAGAGAGGAGTACGTACATATAAAAAAAAAACAGAGTACTTTCAGAGTTCAAAATTACAGACATCACATGGTACGAGGATCTCTTGGAAAGAAGTCGGATGGACGAAGGGTCGATGGGCCAACAGCAAGATCAGGAACAGTTTGCTCCAGCAGCCAGCTAAGCTGCATTCCATTTGACAATCCGGCGCTAGGCCAGACGTTGACAACTTCCTTCACCTGGTCAAATACTAGCTTCGCCCAATTGGCATGAAGCCATCCATCGACGACCACCATCATTGCCTGCCAGACTCCTTTGGTGAGAGATAGTTCCTCGTCGGCGTACATTCCGTTCACCATCCCGTTACAGATGTCGTACAGAACACCGTACTCAGGACAAAGGCCTAGTGGCGACACCGTGGTGGAGAACTCGCCCCAATGTCCTCTCTTCCAACGCTTCCAACAAGAGAACTCTGGCGCCACATCACGAGAACGATAGTTGTAGATAGAACTATCACCTTTGGGTAAGTTGAAGTCTCGAGCAAAGGAATCAATCGTCCACTTCACCAAACGATCATTCAACGTACCAAAGATGGTGTCACCCTCAACTTGCGCTTCACTGAAGAATTTCTGAAGCGCCTCTCGATGGAAATGCTGTGGGGTAACCGTAACATATTTATCAATGCCAGAGGATACCAATTTCTGCATCACCACATCCGGAACCCTGGGATCACTCACATAACAGTGACGAAGGTTCTCCTCACAGAAGATTGGATTACGACTAATGGTCAAGTGATACATGGGAGAATCTGGGGAACTAGGATCAGAGTTAGACGAAGCAGGGGATTCTTGGTGTAACATGCTTGAAGAAGGAGAAGACATGTTCTAAAGATTTATGGAAATAATGTTAGAGATGAAGTGAAGATAATCTGAAACGTCTACTTATAGACGAATGGCAACCACCATATTAATGACGGTCTGATCCATTAAGAACAGGAATGTCATGATTCAACGTAATGATTCACTACGTTGGACACTCAATCGTCACCTCGATATTCCAAACGCTGTGACGATAGGAAGCCTCAGGTCTAATCCAATGCATGGCTCGAGAATCATTATAACTTCTTCAGGAATAGTGACTCTCTATGATTAGACACACTATTTCATTTCATCATTTATCTGGAGTTTATCAAGTTCAGAATTAAATGTAACTTCAAGAAAATTCGATGCTGAAGAGGATGAATGAGTCCAAGCTCTCATTCTATCTATGAGAATATTTCTTAAAGGCAAATATTCATTATCAATTCTGGATTACACAAGATGACAATTACAAGAAAAGGACTGCTAACATCATCTAATACATCATTTCTGCTACGAGTTTTCGTGAAGACTACTAAGAAGGAGAATTTAGAGCATTTCTCAACCGCAGTTTGGGAAATGAGCTCTCAAGGGATAGAAATCGAAACCCATCAAAGGAAGTCCTTCAGAGACTAGATGCGGAAAGGACTGCTCAAGCAACCAACTTAGCTGCATGCCAGTTGGTAGAGGAATCTGAGGACAAAGATCAATACATTTCTTCACTCCATCGAAGAAGAATCCAGCCCAGTCAACATCCTTCCTTTCAGCATCAATGGCCATCATGGGTCTCCAGATCCGCTGATTCATCACATAGTTCTCAGCAGGGACACCAAAGGTGACATTGCTCAAAATGTCAAAGATGACCCTATATTCCTCCTTCAGATGCAGACACGAAGGCGAAGGTGAAAACTCATATTCAGCAGACTGCCTCCATTCATTCCAGTAACGAACTTCCGGAGCAGTAAGATGGTGGAACACGTCCATGACCCGTACTGGACCTCGTGGAAGACCGAACTTCTGAGAAAACAGATCAGGAGTCCAGCAGACTACTTCGTTGTCATAACAACTCCAGATAGCATTATCCTCAGCCCTACCTCTGAAGATAAAGGTTTGAAGAGCCTCCTTCTGAAACTTTGACGGCATAGTTGTCATGAATTGAGTTAGAGAACTCTCATGAAGAGCACCCATCACAAAGTTGGGAACACGGCAGTTACTGCCATATTCGAAGTACAACCCTGATTCATGAAGAATCTGGTTGCGTGTGATAGTCAGATCACTAGGAGCTCTTGTTATGTTATACATTCTTGGAACAAACAGAGAAAGACAACGAGCTATTCAAGGAAGAAGAGAAGATGAAGTTCAAGAAGGATGGTTGAAAGATGAAGTTTAGGATGATAAGTGCGCTACCACTTATAGCCAGGTCAAAACACTATTCAAAGGGCGAACACTCATCCAAAACGTCTTATCGAATAAATTCAAATCCAGAAGAGCAGAAGTCGAAGAGCCTCGACAAAGGGGGAAACGCCACCTGTTATGATAAAACTACATTCGACAAATCCTTCTACATGGATTTACTGACGCTCTATTCCACGAATGCTTAAAAAGGATATCAAAGGATTGCACATATCTTTTGATCCAGACAGACCTCTACCGTCTTAAATGATATCACTTGAAGATCATACGTGGAAAAAGAAAATTTACATCAGACACAACCTCAGATGTTGAGATATACATGCTAACATAGCAGAGACATCAAAAGGTGTGAAAATTCAATACATCTTTTATTTATCAACAAGATGATATTACACGAAACAGGGGAGATTCGAAGACAATACTACATTCAAGATTCTAGAAGGAAGAAGGTCTAAACGGAAAGAAGTCCTCAGTCACAAGATTAGTTGGTCCTTCAGCTAAGTGAGGAAAACTTTGCTCTAGCAGCCAACTAAGTTGCATTCCGTTAAGGAGAGGCACGGCAGGATAATACTCGACGCAATCTCGAACGCTGTTGTAGATATAACCAGCCCAGTCTACTTCGGCTCCATCATTGATCGCCATCATGAGTTGCCAAGTCTCCTTCGAAAAGAACGTATCGTCAATACACTCTCCCATTAGCATATTGTTGGCCACACGGTAGAGCACCCAATAAGGAGTGCGCAGATCGTACGCAGAGACCGACAAAGAGAATTCCGACGAAGGACAACGTCTCCATTTCTGCCACGCCGACCACTCAGGGGCAATGTCCGTCACACGACAATTGAAGACAGACCCAGGGCCTCTCGGAAGACCGAATTGACGAGAAAAGACTTCCGGTGACCAATAGATGAGTTTCCCAAGGAAGAAACCATATATGCCATCTTCCTCCAGAGAACAACTCTCCATGAATTCTCGAAGCATGTCGCCTTGAAAACGCCTTGGAGTAGTAGTGACAAACACTACAAAAAAAATGATGTATAGCCAAGACAATAGTTGTTGCTATATATATAAAAATTGTCACTAAATCAAGGTAGTGACAATTTTTGTGTTCGTCACTATGTCGTGGCTACTTGATAGTGGCTAAAAGTTTTAGTAACAACAGTAAATAATCGTCACTATAATTTATGTTATAGTGACACTTGTGTTTGTCACTAGAATATATTGTTTTAACAACAAAAAAATATTATCACTATTTTTTAATTTTATAGTAACTCAATTAATATTGTCACTATTTTTTCTGATTTATAGCTACCCAAAAATTATTATCACTATTATTTATACATATAGTGACAAATTATTTATTTCACAAAATCTTATTTTAAAAAAAAATATTTTTAATTAGTAACCCGCCGGAATCCAAAACATGGTGGCCCGGTCGCACTGCACGAACCCGAGACCACGTTGCATGGTTCGGGCTCGCGCTTGGTCGCACAAAGCCGAATCCGCCCCCTATCTGGTCAGGTCGCACTGACCCTCGCACCTGGACTAACCACCACAAGCCAAACCCGAGCACACCGTGTCCTGCAATGCCTGATTGCACCAGGCACGGACTCCACCGCCACACACACCAAGCCGGATCCAAGCCCCCCACCCAGCCAGGTCACACCACACCTCGCGCCTGGTCCATCATGAAGTCGAACCTGCCCTGGCCTGCCTGCACAACATCTGAGCCGCCTCCTGAGGAATCAATCAAAAATAAATGAATAAACATGTAAGTAAGAGGAATTGAACACAGTACCTCACAGTAATTATCCATTACCTCAAACCATTACACCACAAATCAATTTGTTGTTGAAAAATGACAATTAATATACATAAATGTTAATCTACTTATTCCACTATTTTAAAAATTAAATTTTGACTTAATCAAACTTCTTAATTTTGAAATTAGGCAAAATCGAGTTTCTCTATTTTTCATTATTAATTTATATTTGGAGTATTTGTTATGTTATAATTTTGAGTTTATATAAATATTTGTTGATTAAAAATTAAATGTCTCTTAATTCCACAAAATTATATATTCAAATATCAATTCACTTCACACATATTTATACTATAATTAAATATTATAATAATAAAATATTATAATTAATTCCATTCAAATATAAACATTTATATTTTATTACACATTCAATATTGTATAAAAAGTACAATACAATTTATTAAATTGCATGTAGTATAATTAAGGAGTTTTATCAATTCAGGACCCGAAAGATAGTTTAATTATCGATTTAGGACCCGAAAGATTAATTCTCAATCCAGGACCTGAAAGATTAAAAGTCCTCGCTTGACAAATCATCTTTCGGGTCCTGAATCGATAATTAAACTATCTTTTGGGTCCTGAATCGACAATTTTCCTATAATTAAGTATTTGAAAAATTAAACGATTAAAAAACAAATAATTAATTTTATTAATCAGAATAATGAATAATTAAAAATTGAAACGCTTTAAAGTATTTATAATTTTTAATTAGGTATGATTGAGATTTCAAATATGATTAATAATTTTAAAACTCGAGGAAAATAGTTGAGTTAATATCAAATATAACTTAGATATTTTTTAATCATAAAATATTATTATTCTTATATATTAGTGACATTATTTAAAATTATCATAAATTGTGTCTTTTGTTGTGAAATAAGTAATTAACGTTATAAAAGTATTTTTGATCGTAAAAATATTATTTTCACTAACTATAGTAACAATAAATACTAATATTATTTATGAAATTGTCACAAATTAAGGTATTTTCAGTCAGAAAAATATTATTGTCACTAACTATAGTGACAATAAATACTAACAATTTAAGAAATTATCACAAAATAGGTATTTTAGTCACAATATATTATTGTCACTAATTACAGTGACAAAAAATACTAACAATTTATGAGATTGTCACAAATTATATATTTTTGTGATGACAAAAATTATTGTTGCTGTAAATGCATTTTTAGTCACAAAAATATTATTGTCGCTAACTTTAGTGATAAAAAATAGTGACAACATGTAAAATTGTCACAAATTATATTTTTTGTGACGAAAAAAATAATTATAGCTGTAGATGCATCTTTAGTCACAAAATTATTATTGTCGCTAACTTTAGTGATAAAAAATATCGACAACATATAAAATTGTCAAAAATTATATTTTTTGTGACAACATAAATAATTGTTACTGTAGAGGTATTTTTAGTGACAAAATTTTAATTATCACTAGCATTATCGTCGCTACAAGCTGTTTTTCTTGTAGTGAAATTGGGTTAATCCACTTCGATTTAACCTCGACATGATCATTTCTACAACCCTTGGAGTATTATCGTAAAGAGAATTCAAACCAGCCTCGTGAAGAATCTGGTTTCGGCGCAATTCTAGAGATTGCCCTGGAGAATCCATCTTGATTCTTGAAATTCTTGAAGTAGTATCTGAGAAAGGATGTTCCATCTTCATTGATACTCTCTATAGGGTATTTATAATGAGAAAATCTTAACTCATTTCGTCTGAATTGATCAGACTCAACCAACCAGCGTTATTGCTAGTCTGTCGCCCATCGAATAGAAAGACGCCACGACAGCATGGTCAAAATACGTCTTGGAAATCGCAGTCAAGGGTCGTCGTATCAGCTAAAGATTAAACTCTGCTAGAGTACAGACATCTGCTAGCAAATTCAAATTCTGCTAGATATGGAAACTCTGCTAGAATCAAGACATCCATTATCAAAGACAATCTTTGCTGAAGATGGACACATTGCTGAAGAGAAGACATCTGCTATGAACTCAACCTTCTGCTAGGAATTCAGAGCACTACTAACAACATGTACCGCTAGCAATTACCATCTATGTTCGATTTTGCGGAATCAGCTCAAGACAAAGTCTTTGCTAGAAGCTTGCGAACTATACTAGCAACTACGACGTCTGCTGCTGAATTACAGTCTATGCTAAAATGGACTTTATGCTAGACTTAGCATCTCTGTTGATTAAAGTACATTCTGCTATCAACCTTCACACTACTTGGATGTTTACACAGTCATTACGTAATCGACTAACAGAGCATATATCCAAAGGATGATCGCAAAAATATATTGTTCTATATATATCATCAACACAGAACTACATCAGCAGATTTAATCAAAAGGAGAAAAAGGTACAAAGGGATAAAAATCTATCCCTCGAAGATTGGAAGGCCCTACAGAGAGATCCGTAAATCTCTGTTCCAGCAACCAACTTAGGGGCATCCCGTAAGGAAGGTGTAGATGAGGGAAATGCTGCACACTTTGGCGGACCCTCTGGAAGATAAAAGACGCCCAATCCACCTCTGCCCGATCATCGATAGCCATCATTCCCTTCCAAACTTCACGCGAGAAAATCATATCGTCTGGATTGACTCCAACTATCATTCCACAAACTAGCTCAAAGAGGACTTGATAGCGAGGAAGGAGTCCATATGCTGAAGGAGTAGGAGAGAAATGCAGATTAGCAGATCGTCTCCACCTCATCCAGGACGACCATTCGGGCGCAATCTCATCACTGCGATACGCCAATACAGAATTCGGGCCCCTCGGCAGACCAAATTCTGAAGCAAACGTATCCACAGTCCACTCCATCAATTGGTTTCTCAAGACACCCACAATAGAGTCTCCAACAGACCGACTCTGTTCCAAGAGAGATTGCAGGTGTTCTCTCTAAAACGCATGAGGAGTCAAGGAGATGAACCTAGACAACCCACACGCTTGCAGACTGGACATTACCCACTCTGCTATGTGGTAGTCTTCTTCATACTCCATATACAGACCAGCATCACAGAGGATTATGTGACGAGGAACGAAGAGCGATGGACCTTGTTCCATGACTTCGTACTAGACAGTTTTCTTTTGAGAAGAATAAGAGTTGCAAGAAGGCGTGCACAAACGTTTCATCTATCTATGCTATTTAAAGAAGACATCTTGGTTACTTTACGCTGCTGAAGCTGCAGAGTCACTCAGAGGGATGATATAATTCATTAATGAAGAGGTCATATCAGACGGATTCATGATCATGCCTAAAAAGCACAGCCGAAGGTTATTGGGATTATAGCATATTATACGTGGTATCATCTGCGCATTCTTATTCAAATCGGCTGCTGAAGATTTCTAATCAGAAGTATGACGATTACTTCTCATGATGGAGAAGCATTTAATGCGTTCAAACGGCGGTATCAAATGAGATCGGGACACGTCATCCACGCTTACAGATCAAAGGTCGCGGATACTCACACGATCTGACTCTTAACCCTAGCCATTAATTCAAATTAACGTGACCTTGAATCCTAACCGTTCATTTTCTCCTCGTACTCCGAAACAATTTAAACACTGTTCAGATTTCGAAACCTCCATCTCCCTTCAGAATTCGCCCAACTCGAAAAACCCTCTCATAAAACCTACTCTTCCATGGCTTCGAATCAAGATTCTTCAATCATCTTACCCCAAAACACAAATACCTCTCCAAATCTTGAATCATCACCATCCGAAAACCCAGAAACAGTCAATTTGCAACCTGCCTCATTTACATATCCCTCGATTACCTGCTCGCCTCTGCATGTTCGACATGCACCGGAGTTCACTGGCATCGAGAAGAAGGAGGACATTGATGAGTCCATCCCTTACTATACCTTAGTGACCATGGCACGACAGAAGAAACTATCGACACATTCGGCAGAACGGAGAAGAGTCGCCCAGATTATGAAGGACAGGATTCTGTACATGCCTCTTGCCAGCAAACAATTTCCTAAATGGATTTTGGACTTACTTGATTATGAGTTATTGGTAAAGTATCTCACTGCTGAACCTGATCAGTTTCATCCGCATATGGTTTCTGAATTCTATGCTAGGGCTGTTATGAGTGATGATCAGAAATCTTTCAAAACTTGTGTTTATGGAAACATCATAGAAGTAAGTGCTAAGTTACTTGCTCGCACTTTTGGGCTTCGCAACTATGGAGCTAAAATTTCTCAGTATAAGATCACTGAGACCGCTGAAATGAAAAGACGGTGGAACCTTTGGAAGAAACCAGGAGAGAAGAGACAAACGTTCAAGCCTAACACCTCAATTAACACCTTAACAGAGGATTACAAACTTCTTGCAGAAATTGTAATCAAGATGCTTCAATGTGATGTGGGATCATACGCGGAGCTGTCTGCTAAGAAATATGCTGTGTTGATGGCACTCAATGACAATGTTAAAGGAAATTGGGCCGAGTTCATTTTTGAACGCTGGGCAGAACATGCCAAGAAAAACTCTCACATGGAAGTAGATGGGACGTTCTCCTCAAATGTGAACTTTGGACTAAAAATCAGTAAGTTGTTGGAGATTCTGTTCACCAACAAAGGCGTAGATCGAGGAGTTGCACTTCTTTCTACCGACTACATTCCGTTAACACGACGCAAGCCAAAGCCAATCAACATCAGAAATCCTCGGAGGTTAAAAGGAAAGTCTAATGTAGATAAGGCTAAACCTACATCTCCAGAGGAACCAGATGAAGAAAGCTTAGCAGCACCTATTCTCCAACATTCCATTCCAATCCCTGAAGAGGAATTAGCAATGTTAAAGAAGAATGCAGAAACCGACCAATGTTTCAAGAATTTGGAGGAAATTGAGAAGTTGGGAAATCTTCCAGCTGATCAGATTAACGCCATTGTGACTGAGAAGGAAGCAGATCAGTCTCAACCCATTATTGGAGCATTAGCGTTGCCAAATCACCCAACAAAAAGAGTTGCTAACAATCCTCATGCATCCAAAGCGAAGAAGAGAACCAGGAGACGATTGGAACTTCTGACTGATAAGGAAATTAAGGAGAAAGCAGTGGAAGAAGCAGAATCTGCCAGATTAACCGAAAGAGAGAGTACAGCAGATCCGACATCTGGCCAGCTCAACCTGGATGATACTTCTGACCCAGAATACATTCCTAAGTCTCTCAAAGCTACGAAAGAGCAAACTAAGGAAAGCAGGAAAGCAAAGAGGAAACACTTAGTTTCGCTAAAGGACGTTGAAAGGAGAGCATATCAGAAGTTCATCCACAACTTGACACTCGAAGGAAGAGATAGGAACTTCGAACGTATCAAGTCCGCTGCTGAAGAATTTCGATCACAACAGAAAGCTAACAAGGAAGCTAATTCAGAAAGCAATGCTAGCAGAGAAATCAATCTCAGCAGAGAAGTCGAAGATAGCATAGTTGATCACATGTCAGAAGACAATCTGCATCAATCATCAGATGCTGGAGAAAGACAAACACCTGGAGAAGATGAGGAAATGACAGAAATATCAGCAAATTCTGTCATAAAAATTGTTACAGCAGATTCGACTGATGATTCACAGTATCTAGCAGAACAAGTGGCGAAGAAAGGAAAAGGGAAGGCTGCATTAGCAGAAGAATCAATCCCCAGTCCACCGCCTACTCAGCAGATCAATATTGATGAGGAAGAACTATCAGATACTGAATTCTCAAGAAGACTAGCATCAGGAGCTTTCAATGAAACTCACTACCACCGGAAGAAGACTCACAAGAAACATGGTGGAGAATCCAGTCAGATTCGTGATATTGAAGATCAAGGTGGATCTCAAATCCATACTGATACAATAATCGGGCATCCAGATGGAAATACCATGTTGACAGTTCTCGACGAACATCCGACAGAATCTCTCGAGCAATCAATTGATGAAGCAATTCAACCAGATCAACATGATCCTTCTAGCCCCGACTCTGGACCCTCCTGTATTTCTGAATCCGATTCCGATGGAGAAGCTGAAGAAATTTACAATGCAAAGTTCTTAAGAAAAGAAACAACAGGATCCGAAGCTATTCTTCGAGTACCATTCCATGGACTGCCAGGCCGTCGCTATGGACTCCGAAGAATTAGCCAATGGTGTGCAAAGGTTCATCCCGAGGATGCACCAAACTCTGATTTAGGACCTATGGCTGAAGAAATTGAGCAGTTCGTTGAATCTGAAACAGAGAGAGCCATAGCAGATCTATTCCACAGTGTATTGGATGAGTCAATACCTGAAGGACGTCTATTAGCGCAAGAATTCTGTCGATGGAAGAAGTTTGATTATGTCATGCATCAACTCTGCTTTGAAGAAAGGATACTCTGTATCGCAGCTAAATGATTAAATTTCTGGCGATATGAAGAACGTTGGTGTTTTGACTGGATTGATCAAGTTCCAGGGATGAAACAGTTCTCAGATCAACAAGTTATGTGTAGACTTCATGCTATCAGAGAACATCGCACTATCTCTCAGAATGCAGGACTACCCAAATCTACTTTTGTCCCAGATGGATATTCTGACGCAAGGATTGAACTGTCTAAGCGACAAGCCAAAGCGGCTGTTGCTTATGAGAAACGGCAGTTGGAATATAAATCTCAACAAGAAGACCGTCAGGAAGCTCGACGAAAGGCAAGAGTCACTGAACGTGCTGCTCCGAGACTCGAGTATCCAGATAAGATGTTAGTTGAGATTCTGGACACTGATATCCAGAGCATCATTGAGATTGATATTCAGAACATCATTGAGAAAGCTCAGAAAGATGAAGCTCAGCTTATTCATGAGACACACAAGTTGTAGAGGCAGCTAAAAGGATATTACTTGAAGAATTAAGCTATCAAGAGTATCTTGCTGCGAATACTAGCCATGAACAACCGTCTAATCCTCCGATGAGTCAAGACCTCGTCATGACTACATCCTTCAATGCCTTTCCCATAACATCTCTACCGATGCCTTTCACACTCACATCTGAGATAGCTGAGGCTTTCCACTCTTATATGCAAACAGCCGTTGATGAAAGAATAGAAGTAGCAACCAGCCATCTAAGAAGCGAAATGGATGAGATTCGGAGCAATGTATCTCATGTACTATCAGAGGTTGCTGAAACCAAGTTAGCTGTTTCTGAGAACAGGGCAGGTCTTGAAGTTGCTCGTCAAGACATAGCAGACACCAGAATTCAAGCAGAAGCAACGGTTGTGGCCTATGGTTCAAACCTTTTGGCTGCAATCAAAGAGGGGGAAGAAAGAAGAAAAGCTGACCGCGAAAGAAGAAAGAAAGAGAAACAGGAAGCAATAATAAGGGAACAAGAAAGGCTGAGGAAAGAAGAAAAAGCCAAAGAAGAACTCAAACAAAGAGAACTAGAAGCTAGACTTAAGCTACAACGAAAGGAACATGAAGCCAAGCTAGAGCTACAGAAAATTGAACATGAATCTCAAATGCAAAAGATGGCAATGGAACAAGAGAAACTGGCCAAAGAACTGGAGCGTGAGGCTGCTGAAAGAGAAGCAGGAGCAACTCTTGTTGAAAACTTCATGAAGATCACTATGGAGAAGTTCGCGAACATTCAGAAGATTAAATCAGCAGACAATGAAAAAGAAAAGCCAGCTCCCGACTCATGAACGACAAGGTCAATTTCTGTTAACTCAATTGCTCTGTATCCAATTTGTACTGTAAAATGCTAAATCATTTATAAAATTGGATCAGATTTTGACAAAATCTCTTTGTCCACTTCTGAATTTTACTAGTGTGCTATAAGTTGACTTACACTCCTAGTGTATTCAACAAATTTGCATGTGGACATGATGATTATGTTTATGAATGATTGTCGTTTTAAATGAATCTAGCATATTGCTATGTCGTAAACCTTTTAATCGAGAAATATATCCCAGCAACTTTTGAGGGGGAATTTTACTACAATCATTCCTATTGCTAGAACCTAGCTGGAAAAACTCTGTGATAGATTAGCATAAGATTGTAAAACACAGACATTCTTCCGCTCGGGTCAGCAAATGATAGTAAGCTTTGATCGCACCAAAAAGGGGGAAATTGTTGGGAATTATCCCTAAAATCTTCCTTAGGACTTATTTGTAAAAGGTTTTGTTGGATCAAACCTTATCTAGTTGGTCGATCATTTGCTGAAATCTAGAAAGTCTAACGCAACTTGTAAAAAGTCCTGTATAAGTTAAACATCGAGTTGTAATAGACTAGTGTGCTATGAAGACTCCCTAGCAGAGATGATAAGATGATTCGGAAAGTCAAACTCACAGACTGCTAGAGAAGTTGGCAAACAAGAACGTTAGAATGCTAAGGAATTAGCATTCGCGCGTTTCAGCAATCAATGAAGAATCACATATAAAACAAGTCAAAGGATCTCAAGGAATATTCCTTTAGAAACGTTGAAGCCGATCTGCGACTCTGACAAAAAAAAGGACGCACAAGGGACGAGACTTTCCCTAAGTAGTCTGGGAAGTACATCTCCACCCAGAAAGGCGTTCTACCAGTTTAATCCATTCTTGGAGAAAGAAGCCGTTGTGTCTAACGGGTATGGAGATTCAAAGTTTTGAATCTCCAACTATAAAAGGAAGAATTCAAGAACTGGATAGACTACTGCTTTTACAAATCTACAAGTGCTCTTATCACTTTACTCACGAACGCTCAAGCTAAAGATTCCCTTGACAAAGTGATCCTTAAAAGTAGTCAGTTGAGAGCCATCTTAAAGTCTATCTGAAGACTCTCAACAACCTGTGGTGTCGTTCATTGAAGTACTGACACTTGATTGAAGATATTCCTGGTTACATTCAAGGATATCTCAATCATTGGGATTCATTTCTTTCAGAAAGGAATCCAACAGTCACTCTTGAAAAACTGTGACTCACAGGGCATTAGCCGCAGACCTGTTAAGTTCCGAGGCAAACTATAAATGCCTCATTAGCAAAGGACAAGTTTTACGAAGGTGTGCCCTTGACTTGCCCGGAGCTGTGATCGGAGAAGTTCAGATTCACGGAGGATAGCTGTCAAGTAGCCAGGCCGAAAGCTCACTGCCTACTTAACTGGAAAGGCGATTCCTTGTACTCTGTATACTTTTCTAGTGAAATTCTTAGCGCTTCGGCTAAGGAGTGGACATAGATCTATTTGATCGAACCACTATAAATCCTGTGTTCATTTACTGCTTTACTTACTGTTTTATTAGTTTACTGTTCAAAGGGTTGATTTAAAACCTAGCAACAGAGTTGCTAGTGTATATCTGTAAACTAACATTAACAACAACTTGAGATAAGAAAACATTTTGCTGACAACGATATTAAGTGCAAGTGACTTTAATCTATTCCGCTGCATTTCGTGTTATACTTTAAAACACGACGACTCTGATATTTCGGGACCAACAACGACCGTAGCCTGCTTGCTTTATTTGTTCATAAGTTCTAATAGATGAGATTTCTAAATAAAATATTTAAACATGTGAGAAGTGGACAGTGAGGTGAGTAGACGTCTACACGACCGTAGCCTGCTTACTTTATTTGTTCATAAGTTCTCTAGGATTGTTTTAAATGAGATAACGAAGGTTGTAAGAGGCATGCGTCATGGGTCTAGTACGTATGACAAATCGTCCTTTTAACTTCCAGAGTTAGAATTGTGGTCAAATGCTTAGATGTTGCCTGAGTACTAACTCATGAATGATGTCCCTGCTCAGATAGGTTGAACATGGTCTTAGTTTTATCTCCGATTATTAATTTCATTTGCCGGCGAATACCTGGCATGGATTGAAATTAAAGACTGGAACTTCAAAGAGCAGTCTGGTTAGGTGGTCTGCTGTAAACGTCTTCGAAAGGAGCTTGCAGTAGATGCACCTAGGCAATTGGGGGAAACAATTGTATTGGTTTATCAAAAGGTTACAATGCATATTTGTTTCAATGTTCTGCACGTATGTACTTACTTTAATCAATTATTGTTTTCAGATATGTCTATGAATAATGTCATAAATATCTTGGCACAAAAGCAATTAACTGGTCCGAATTTCCTGGAATGGAAGCGCAACTTTGATTATATCCTAGTTGCAGAGGAACATAAATATGTTCTTAACACTCCGTGTCCAGCTGTCCATACTGCTGAGTCAACTGATGTGGAGCGGAACCTCTATGACAAGTGGGTCAAGTCTAATAATGTAGTCAAGTGCTACATGATGACCACCATGTCTAAGGTGCTCCAGCAACAACATCAGCACTATGACAAAGCAGCTGAGATTATGGATAGTCTCACAGTTACTTATGGGGAATCGGATAGAGCTGTCAGATTTAAACTCATGAGGGAAATCGTGAGTTGTAAAATGACTGATGGTAGCTCAGTGAGGGAGCACGTTGTTTCCATGACTCATCTCATGGATGAACTGACGTTGCATGGAGGAGGTATTGACGGGGAAGCCCAGGTAGATATCATACTCAACTCACTTCCAAAGTCTTTTGAGAACTTTAGGCTGAATGTTGTCATGAGTAAAAAGGAGTACACTCTCAATGAGTTACTCAGTGACCTCATGGCGGCTGAATCAGTCATGCAACCTGAAAAGGCAGTCTTGGTTTCTTCTGGTAATCGCCCTGCTTCATCGAAAGGTGCTAAAGGGGTGATTGGAAAGAAATTCAAGAAGACAGCCTTTGGAAGCAAAAGTTCTGGGAAAAAGAAGACTGTGACACCGGGGAAGAAGGGCAAGTGTTTCCGTTGTGGCAAAACTGGTCACTGGAAGAAGGATTGTCTGACCAAGCGGGTTGGACAAGGTACGTCATTAGCACTTGTAACGGAAACATGTTTAGCATCTGTTTCTACCCATTCGTGGGTAGTGGATACTGGAGCTACTGATCATGTTTGTTACACTTTGCAGGGATTCAGGCCGACAAGGCAGCTGAATGATGACGAGGTGACGATCTCCATGGGTAATGCTGCTCGTGTGTCTGCAGTTACAGTTGGAGATGTTACATTATGCTTTCAAGACAATGTTTTGATTTTAAGAGATGTTTTGTATGTGCCGGATTTTCGGCGGAACCTTATTTCTGTTTCCAGTTTAATAAATGATGGATTTTCAGTTATTTTTGATAGTCATGTTACTATCAATGGCAATAACGGTGTTATCTGTCGTGGGATACAGAAAGACTCTCTTTATATCATAACTTGTTTGCATAAATCTTCCGTGAATGCTGCATATAACTCATTTAATCATAAGAAGAGAAAGTTTTCATCTTCTGATGAGGATCTTACATATCTATGGCATCTGAGACTAGGTCACATCAATCTAAAGAGGATCAAGAGACTCGTGGATGATGGAACGTTGGATTCAATCCAGGTAGTTCCACATCGAGTTTGTGAATCCTGTATAGAGGGAAAGATGACGACCAGGCCTTTCAAGGCAAGTCAGTCTCGAGCAAGTGATGTGTTGGAACTGATCCACTCTGATTTATTTGGACCTATGTCCACGCAAGCTCGTGGAGGATTTAAGTATTTCGTCACTTTTATTGACGATTACTCGAGATACGGGTATGTTTACTTACTTCACTATAAGTCTGAATGCCTTGAGAAATTCAAGGAATTCAAGGCGGAAGTAGAGAAGAAGTTAAACAAGACCATTAAGTCATTACGATCTGATCGTGGTGGTGAGTATCTCAGTGACGAGTTCTTGCTGTTTTTATCAGAGCATGGGATTACATCCCAATGGACCGCACCAGGCACTCCTCAGCAGAATGGTGTGGCGGAAAGAAGAAATAGGACTCTTCTTGAAATGGTTAGATCTATGATGAGTTATGCGAACTTGCCTGTTTCATTTTGGGGCCACGCGTTACTAACAGCGACGTACCTGCTGAACCTGGTACCTTCTAAGTCAGTTCCTAAAACACCCTCGGAACTCTGGCATGGGCGAAAGTCCAGTGTGTCAAAGATAAGAGTGTGGGGCTGTCCGGCATATGTTTTGTCGAAGGAACCTGATAAGTTAGAAGGTAGGTCCAAGCTAATGCTGTTTGTGGGATACCCCAGACAAACGAAGGGTGGTTATTTCTACTGTCCTGAGGATCAGAAGATCGTTGTTAACACCAACGCAAGATTCTTAGAGGACGAGTTTGTGAAAAACCACAAATCCAAAAGTGATATCATTCTCCAAGAAATTGGAGACGATGATGTGCTTTCATTAGGAAAACCCCGTGGCAGATTGAGTGTACCTCTCGAAGGTATGGAACTAATTGCACGGTCGCCAGTGCAAGGATTTGATCCACAAGTAACTGCACCAACTGCTGACGCAGTACCAGTGCTCCGTCGTAGTGGGAGGGTACCTCACCAACCCGAGCGGTATATGTTCATGGGAGAGTCTTCGGACTTGATCCCGGAAGACGGACTAGATGATACCGACCCATGAACATACGACGAAGCAGTAAATGACAAAGATGCTGAAAAATGGCATAAAGCCATGGATTCAGAAATTGAATCAATTTCCTCTATGGACGTATAGCAGAAGTCTGCGCTACCTAATGGCTTTCGGGCCATAGGTTGCAAATGGGTATACAAACGGAAGAAAGGTTCGAAAGGAGAGATAACGGCTTTTAAAGCCAGGTTGGTGGCGAAGGGTTATAGTCAAAAGGAGGGCATTGACTATGACGAGACCTTCTCACCGGTAGCCATGCTCAAATCCATTCGAATTCTTCTATCCATAGCAGCACATATGGACCTAGAAATCTGGCAGATGGATGTCAAAACCGCGTTTTTAAACGGGTACCTTAAGGAAGGTCGTGACATCTATATGCAGCAGGCAGAGGGTTATGTGAAGGATGGTGAAGAGCATCTTGTCTGGAAGCTAAAGAAGTCCTTGTATGGACTTAAACAAGCTTCACGGTCATGGAACAAACGTTTCGATGATGTGATTAAATCCTATGGATTTTCACAATGCAAAATCGAAAGTTGTGTGTACCGATTATACGTCAGCGGAAGCGTGGTATTCCTTGCACTTTATGTAGATGACATTCTTCTATTCGGCAACGATGTGAAGGTGTTGTCAGACATAAAGAGATGGTTATCTGAATAGTTTCAAATGAAGGACCTAGGAGACGCTGGATACATCCTTGGGATTAAAGTCTTGCGTGATCGCAAGAAGAGGATGTTAAGCTTGTCTCAGGCCGCTTATATTGATACTGTAATTGCTCGTTTTAGCATGCAAAATGCCAAGAAAGGGTTGCTACCTTTCAGACATGGTGTTCCTCTGTCTAAGGCACAATGCCCTGCAACAGAAGAGGAGAAGGATGAGATGGCTAAAGTACCATATGCTTCGGCAGTGGGAAGTCTCATGTATGCGATGCTATGTACGAGGCCAGATATCTGTTATACCGTGGGCATGGTGGCCAGATATCAGTCTAACCCTGGACAGGCGCACTGGACTGCAGTCAAACATATTCTCAAGTATCTGAAAAGAACTCGAGACTATTATCTTGTCTATCAGTGTGAGAATTTGTGCCCTGTGGGTTATACGGATTCGGATTTCCAGGCGGATCAGGATGAGAAGAGATCGACCTCGGGCTATGTGTTCACCTTGGGAGGTGGAGCTGTATCGTGGAGGAGTGCGAAACAGAAATGTATCGCAGACTCCACCATGGAAGCTGAGTATGTGGCAGCTTCAGAAGCTTCTAAAGAAGCAGTATGGCTCCGGAACTACCTCCAAGAGTTAAATATTGTTCTGAGTTTGCCCAAGACCATCACGATATATTGTGATAATGCTGGTGCAGTAGCAAACTCTAAGGAACCAAGAACTCACAAGGCGTCAAAGCACATAGAGAGAAAGTACCACATCATACGAGAAATCGTAGCGAGGGGCGATGTGCAAATAGAGAAGATTGACACGAAGGATAATCTAGCGGATCCATTTACAAAGGGCTTACCACAGAAGGCATACGAGGGTCACGTTCGTAGCCTAGGACTGAGGTAGATGCCGGCCACCTGGTGACCAAATGTAATAGCTAGATTAGAATAAACACATGTTATACTCTGGAAAGTAATGGTATAATGCTTTGAGTATAAGTGGGATATTGTTGGAATTGTATACATAAAAGCATTATGATTGGTATATTAGGAAACGTTATCTTTGATATACTGGTAATCATTAATGACTTGCAATAAACAACTCCTGTCTGAATTAACAATCATACAATGCGAACAAACACATCCAGTTATCTCGTCGATAGGGAGATCATACGGTGTGTAAGAGATCACAGAAGATCGTATAGATCGTTCGACCTAGCGAGATATAAACAGTTATCACAGCTGAGACACTTTCTGGTTTGGCTGTCGGTTTAGGCTGCGGCACACAAGTCCATAAGCGGTTTATCTTGACTGCTTTGTGTGACCGGTACATCTCAATGTATTGATAGGATCAACAGTGAGATGAACCATTCTACTTGACATATGAATGAGTAAAGATCTCGGTAACTTGGTCGGATCTAAAGTCTATTGAAAGCTGAGGGGCACACATGGGTTGACTGTCACTTTGACTTGCTATGGTGGAGAGTCTTACATGTACTCGTATATCTGCATCTTGGGTGATGGCAGCTTGTGTGGGGTTTCCTCAGGCTGGATTTAGATAACCATATCCGTTTCAGGATGGTGACATTCCCTGGGAAGCTCACGAGGTTCGTTATGCTTAGTCCTGCAGGCTGAATCATTGATTCAATCATAAGCGATAAGGGTTGAGTGGTACTACTCAGGAATAATAAGAGATTAATTAATTACAGCTAATTGTCATACGCTGAATTAATTAATGAATGTCTGAAACCTTAAATATGGGGATTAACCAAGTCAATGCAACCCGTTCCTAATAACGTGATAATAAAGGGGTAGGTCAGCATTAATTCTCTGGTGGCATGAATTAATGTTTATTAATTAATTATGTTCTGGGTTGAACATGGAATTAATTAATAGGAGGCCCACTTTATTATTTGCATTTGATCCCTGGTCTGGCCCAACACTGCTCAGAGCCCATTAGGGTTTATTAAACCCTAATAGCCCATTCTCAGATCTATATAAATAGATGAATCTCTCACTTGCCCACATAAGAAAAAGTTTGATTTTCAAATCAGAAACCCTAGAGAGATTGTGAGAGAGTGGGCGGCTGTAGATCCGGTAGCGTATCCTCACCAGATTTCCGGATCGAGCAAGGGAACAGATCAGAAGATCAGATCTGTAGGAACACCATCGTTTGATCGATTCCAGATCCAGATATGCACCATCTTCATTGCATCATCGATCTAGATCTGTAGATCAGTCCTTGGAGTCTCAGGTATTCCTTTGAATCTACGAATTAAATTAAATAGGAGCATGCATAGGGCATTCACTGTTTGTCATGACATTTATTTTGATATCCATAAATCGAATCCGGAGTTTTAATAAATGGCGATTCATGTCGCCTATTGTAGACTCAGTTCCTACAAAAGCTAACAACCCTTTCTTTGCCTTATGATGAAACGAGTCACCACAAAATAAATTTAAGAGACTTAAGACATCTAAACATCCTTTTTTGTGGTCACACAAGACTTTAATCCAAAGGATGTTCCAGTATCTCATATGTCCTACTTCTGAAATTGTTCGGATAACCATCTCTTTATGCCTGACAATATCTCCACACCGTTTTTGAATAGGAAGTACTATCTACATAATGTGCAAGGAAAAGCCACGCTTCAGCCGACACATAACTGGTACATGAAACTCTCGTTCTCGATATACAATAACAAAATGTTTATTTCATGACCTTGAAGCTTCCTTAAGTCCACACTTGAACTTCTTTGGCTTCTAAACAAGATGTTGCTCACCTTAGTGCACATAACTTATCTGGTTGTTGCATATAGATGTTATCACCTTTTATCAAGGTATCCCTGTGAAAATATGGATGATGACATCTATCTTCCATATATTTAGGTTCATATGTGTTGTTATGAACATCAGATGGGTTAAAGAGTTGCAACCGGTGAGAAGGTCTTGTTATGAAACATACCTTTGCTCACAAACCTAGACCTTTGATGTATACTAGGTTACCATTCCAGTATTTCTTTTCTTGTATATCACTCAGTTACCTATAGCTGGAAAGTTACTTGGTGACACTAATCCTGATATACATCCATAATTGTTATTGATTCATTTATGAATCCATGATTGAACATTATTATACTGCATCATTTGTCTTTAACAGCTCTGTTGTGCATTCATGGGACCATACAATGATGTTCATCAACCAAGAATAAGTCTGAGGACTGTTTTCCATGAACCAGTATTGTTGATCCTGTTAAGGCAACCTCGCACTGCAACGATGCTCCTTTTATGTGTTAGCTATTGGTGCATTAATTTGTGATTTACTGCCTTACACGGGCGACCGTGCAATTGGTACCATACCTACCAACGTATGCTCAATCTGTCACGAGGTATTTCCTAATGGATTTGAATTGTCATCTCCAAATTGTTGGGGAAAAAAAACTTATATTTGGATTGATGGTTTCATCCTATACAACATGCTTGTGATTAAGATATTAAAGAAACCACATTTCCGTTTACTTGGGATAGCCCACAAAGCAGTATTAGCTTTAACCTTTCTTCTAACCAATCAGCTTCCTTCAACAACTTAAAAGCTGAACTACCCATCATTTCCTTTTGACAAGGTCAAGATCCACTAGGGTATTTGGAACTGATTCAGAACACATTGGGTTAAGCAGACACACTACTGCTTTTGGCGCATTTCTCAAAAACAAAAAATGTCAAAGCTGGTATAGCTTATCAACTTTAAAGAATCTTAAATATTTCATTTTTGTCTACACCATCCCTTTGAGGGATAATAGGTGTAACCAACTGGGATACAATCACTTGCTCTGCATGATACTTTAAAGCACATCACTTGAAATACACACCATTATGAAGGAATCATAATGTCTTTATGGTCTTGTTTAGCTTCTTCTCTACCTAAGTCTTAAACGCTCTTGATTAAAGCAAGAGACTAAGACTTGTAGTGAATTAGATAAACATATCCATATCTTAACTTATTACAGTATCAATGCCTATTTAAGGCAACTGCGGATGTAGACTCAACAGAGAGCAAACACGAAATAAGTCCTAGAGATTCAAACGCCAATTGAAAGACCTGGTTATCATCATTTACCTCTAAGTAGTATTGATAAGTCCCATTCTTAGGACCTGTATAAAATCCATAATCCCATGAATTACTTAATACTACTTATATCGATGTACCTTATCTCTAGTAAGATCCTATAATACGCCATGATACATTGTTGGTTTATATAAACAAGTAATGAAGAGATAAACACCCATTTAATAATAGAAATCACTGTTATTTATTATGATAGAGAAAAAAACTCTATCTAAATAACTGATAATCCATAAAATATAAATGAAAATAGTTTTTCAAAGCAAAAACTGAATATCTCTTCAAAACACTTAAAGGAACAATGTTTATTATAAACTTAAAGCAAAACTCCATCAGATTTAATAACAACAATCATGGAGGTGGTAATCTCGTCATCTTCAAGCTTTATCACTAGCTTGATTTCTTGCAAGATGGAGCAGAGACAAGATTAGTGCTTACAGTACCCACTACTCATAAAAGAGTAGAAAACAAATACAAATCATGCGAACGATGACGTACCTTGTCCATAGAGCACCTGGACAATTTTCTTTCGAGTGTCCTATCTTGCCACAACGGTAACAATTGTCATTTCTTTTAACTTTCCCAACCTTTTTCTTTGGAGAAAAGACTCCATTGTTCCCACTAGCAGTTTTCTTAGTTTTTTTCCTAGCCATTCCCTTAGACTTTGCTCGTTTAGGAGTAACAGGATGACTACTGGAATAAACCAAAACTGCTTTATCGAGTTCCATCAGAGAGTTGTGTTGCACTCAAGTCACTGAGCAACTCATTAACAGTATACTCCTTCTTGTTCATCACAACATTCAGTCTGAAACTCTCAAAGGACTTGGGAAGAGTATTTAGTATGATATTGACCTGGGCTTCCACGTCAATACCATGCAACGTTAGTTCATCCATGAGGTGATTCATGGCAACCACGTGCTCTTTCACTGAACTACCTTATGATATTTTTACTTACAATCTCCCTCATGAGATTGAATCTGACAGTTTTATTCGTCTCCCCATAAGTGGATGTGAGACTATCCATAATATTAGGCCTCATCATAATGATGATGTTGCAGTTACAGTATTTTATTCATAGTGATCATCATGTATCACTTGACTACATTTTTTTGAACTTCATCCACTTATCATAAAGTTGCCGCTGCTAAAAAAAACACTTACTTTACGAGTTCTTTTTCACCTTAGGCCATTAATCAATCTCATATACAATCTTTTACAAATTAAAATTCATGTGATCGCTCCTTTTATTTTCAGAAAAACAACAATAAAAATGACAGTAACCACATACCATAAAAATTGATGGATTATTTTTATAAATACAATTGCAAAATATAAATATCACTAATTGTTTGGATGCAGATCAATCCATTTTCACAACAAATCAGTCGATTCTTAAAAGTATCAAGATGAGAATCGGCCGATTAGATCTATCCCATGAAACAAGATCTGCAAAATGGTCTCATGCGAGTTTTTGCCATAAAAATAAAAATATGGTCTCATGCGAGTTTTTGCCATAAAAATAAAAATACGGCTAGAAAAGTGAGAAAACAACATGTGAAATAGATATAGGTAAATAGTGTTTTATTTACAATAAGATGCACAGTTTTAGTAGCACTCTCTTTCTCTCTCAAAGGAAAAGGAAATCACATTCATTCTGAGAGCAAGTATGAAGCAGCGTGGAAGAAGGAAGAATCACAAATCAAGCTTTGGTGCTTTATTTTGTTTACCCTTCTTTCGTCGCGAAAACAACCGCTTGAAGAAACCTGTGCCCCCATGTTTGTCTCTTGGGACAATGTCCAGTGTAGGAACAGCAGTTTGAATCTTCTGTTCATGACAGGAAGGCTTGGCCGAAGACTCCGTTGCTGCAGAAATGATGTTTCCATTGTGAGCAGCACCATGTGTGTCATTATCCTCGGCCAGCATTTTATTTAGTAGGGATGATCGTCGGCTGATATTTCTCACTGCAGCAGACTCAGCAGGTGCAGATTTGGCATTATGGAAAAGAGCTGCATCGCAAGGTGATGCCAATGCCTTCAATTGCTTCCCCAGATTTAGGATAGTTTCTTGGCACTCAGCTAGTTTTTCTGAAGCTGCGGTGATCTCCCAATCCTACATGTGTATTCGTAATACATCATAATCTGTCACACGAAGAAAAGTTCATACACTCGACCACTTTTGTTTTTATAATCATAAGCTACAAAATATTATATTCATGGAAGATCGGTTTCTAGGATAGGCTACTAGAGTAGTGACACCTTTCCGGCCATTCTCCTTACATTGTTTGATAACTTGATCAATTTTGAATTACCTTAATACATTTGATTCAAGGAACAAACCAATCATGAAGGCAAACTTAATCAACATTCTTACATGGTAGATATCAGGTGTTGCATGTTGAATGGGGCTAACTTACATTCGAGAGTTGCTTGTCTTGGAGCTTTCCATTTTCTGGAATTTCTCTGCTAGTAGTCATTCTGCAATCACACAAAATTAGAAAAAGTTCAGCTGCTAATGAAGATTACGATAACATGTACCTTTTTAGGTGTGACTGTAACTCGTGGCATGTTTCTTCCAGTCTTTGATAGCAATTATTTTTATTTTCCAGCTCATTTTCTAAAAGTGAAATCCTTTCGCAAGCTTTTCTCCATTCTTGATTACTTTCCACTAGATGAGTCTGGAGGTCTTCTTTCATCATTTTTTGCTTTTCAAGATGGTGTTCCAATTTCCCCCCAATCTGCCCTACAGCTTCCATCTTTGTGTGAATATTCACAGTAACATCTTTTGCTTCTTGAGGTTGAATTATGAAGCATTTGCAGTTGCAAGTTTCTGAATGAAGGAAGTTTTCTGAACCGGCCTTTGTAGATTCCTTATTTGTCCACTCGACGTTCCATATTTTAACCTCTTCTCTGTTAGAATATTGAACTGCCTCCATCCGACTAGAACTGTTGCGCAAGTGACTAACTGATTCACTTTCTTCCTCGCTCTCACTTCCTGAATCATCCCAATCCAAATGATTCCTGATAGCATCCTTCATGCTTGAAACATCTTGAAGGGAAAAACAGTGACTCATGATCCATTCCAAAGTAGAAGCCATTTGAAGGACAAACTGTTCGAGATTAGCAGTTCCATTCAACAAATCATTGCATGTTTGAACAAATTGCTGTAAGATGGAATAAAGTTCAGCAGTTTTCCATTGAAACACTCGTACAGTGTAGCCTGTTGAGTTTCCTGAATTCTTACATGACAAGTTCTTCTCATCCTTCCCCGAGAAAAATTCTGCTAAGCCATTATCTTGAGATTGCATATTTATTCCTTCAAGTAGCTCAAGAACTTTTCTTACTGGTATGCCGACATTTGACCCAGATTTGAAGTCACTCTGCACTATGTTAGAGACAGATACATTGTTTCCATTGCTCAAATCAGGTACATCTTGACTTGAAGATTTATTTGATGATGCCTGATCAATAGGAGCAGTTCCATTAGATGATGCCTCAGTATGATTTGTACTTGCTTTGGCACAACAAACAGTAAAGTCTGCTCTATCGTGTGCCAAAGCAAGTTTGATATCTTCCAGTAAATCTTGAGGATTTCCCCGAGATAAATGACTATGCTCCAAAAGCATTTTCAGTATGCCACTAAGCCTTTCAGGGATACCATTTCCATCTACACGCCCTGAATGAATGTCCTCCTGGCTTGAGATAATAAGTTCTGTTGGGCAACCATTAATTGGTCTACAGCCCCTACCAAGTTCAGATGAAGAATGAGCACCAGATGGACTTCTTGGACTACTGATAATTGCATTACTTTCTTCACAGAAACTCTCGAGGCTTTCAGCTGGACCGTCAACAGAAACCACTGCTAACTTTTCCATCTCAGCAAAGTCATCCATAAGATTCATGTCTGAAGTTGCCAGATTTCTTTGAGATGGTGTTCTGATGTTGCCATTTTTTGAATGTTCAAGCTCTGATAACAAAGAAGAAGCCCAGGACTCAGTGCAGCTGAATTTTTCATCACTACCGATATCAGATAAAGCTGCTAATGAGTGTTCTTGTAAATAACATAGTTTACCGGGTTCTGCAGGTGCTTGGCCTTTGAGTGATTCTTCAACTAGTCCTCCAGTTTGTGGCAGTTTGGAAGATGAATGAGCATATATGTTTCTGGAAAGTTGGAGTTCACTTGATTTCTTGTTAAGGGCTTCTTTCAGTGCCCTGTTCTCTTCTACCATGGTATACAATTGCTCAGTCAGCAAAGTAATCTTCTCGCTTGGAACATTGGGAACCAATTCAGTGGAAAAATCAATCGAAGTAGTTGGAGAAGGATTTGATTTTCTTTTTTTCATTTCGGCATTGTCCTTAGCTAGTGACTTGACTTCACTCCTCATTTTTGCCAAAGAAGCAGGGCCAGGTAACCGTTTTTGAACAAGGAAACGAAGCCTTTGACATTCCATTTCTAATTTGGCAATCTTTTTTGCACTTTCCTGCTGTTGCTTGTGAGCGGCATCAGCTATTCGGCAATTGAACTCTCTCTCCTCATTACGAATGTCAAGTTCCTTTTCAAGAACATGAACCTCATATTTCAGAGAAGCATTTTCTTTTTCGGTGGATTCTACTCTTGACAAAAAAGTATTTAAGTCGGCCTCTACTTGACCTCTGTGCTTGCTTAGGTCTTGAATAATCTTGTCCTTCCCTGATAAAGCTTTGCTCAGCTGATTATTTTCGGCATCTAATTTGGCAAGTTTCTTACTTGCCTCCTCTAATTGTTCATCTAAAGCGATCCGTATCTTCTCAAATTCTTCTGAGGACTTCATCACTGCATCATGAACTCTTCTCTCCTGCTCTTCCTGGGCAAACCGTAGTTGCTGCATACATTCCTTCAATGCAGCATCCAAATGGCCTATTCTTTCTTCCGCAAAGGCTTTCTGCTGTAAAACCCTATCAATTTCTTGTTTCAATGCTATAGCTTCAGTTTCTGCCTTCTCCCAGCCTATACAAATAAATAAAGTTGAGAATGCAAACACTCGCGCTAAAGTCCAGGATTTATTCTCTGATACGTGCAGTGCTAAATATAGGAGAATATATTCAGAACACTGTTAAAGTAGATCACCTGAAATAGCTTCCTCTGCAATTTTCACCTGTTTCTTCGTAATATTGTCCTTGGCATTACAATCAGAGAGTGCAGACAAAAGCTTTTCATTTAATACTCTAATATCATTTTCTAGACCTGTTTTCTCAGTGAGAAGTTTCTGCACCTGTAAAACAATATCTTAAGTTCCTCAGAAACAAAATGTTCCACAACACAACACTGCATAATACTAGAAACAAGAGTTCCCACAAACAAAATAAATACATTGACCATCACACAATTTGAGTGTTATGCATTTTTCCCAGTCCTGGCGGTCTTTACAAAAAACAAATGTCACTCCAAAGACATGCATATGCTACATTTATCTTCCATACATTTAGGCTCATGTCCATACATTACTTGTTACTTCATAGAAATAGAAAAAAAAATGAAGCTTTTAGATCTCGTTGAATTGGCGAATTCATCAAACATGAACCTCTTCAAATTCTAACATAAGAAGAGATCCCAGTAGTCACATTAACATAGACCACAGGTACACATTAACCATCAGTCAGGTTGTCGTCTCCAGTATTATTGGCATTTTTCTCTTTGGGATGCATTTTCATAAGTATATTGCGTATGTTGGCTGCAAAAAACTTTTCCTTTCAACTCTCATTACCAACAAATCCCCAGCCTACATTTTTGTTACCAACAGCATAAGAATGAGCATCCAAATGGAATTCAAGAAAACTATAAAGGAATTAGCAAGAGCATCATATTCATAAATCTGCAAGAACGAATAAACATATAAAAGAGCCTCACAGTTGAAGATCCATAGTTGTAAACAGAACGATAAGCCCATGTAGTAAGCAAAAAATATTCAGACCTCAGTTAGTTCTTCGTTTCTGCTCGAAGAATTGCTTCCTTTATCAGCTACTAAAGTCTTCTCAGTAGATCTTTTCTTCCAAAGCCATGACTTCTGATCCATTGCCCCTTTTTCACTTTTCGGTTATCTTTCAGCTCAACCAGATTCAAAAATCACATTATATCCGTCATCGTCATTCACCGATTCCTACCAACTACATTTCACAAGAGCAAAAGTAGACATTTTTAGGAACGGATCGAATCCACGTCACAAACTTATCAGCATCAGTTAATTCATTTAAAAAAAACACACACACACACACACAAAAGGAACCAAACCAAATAACAGCATGCTCCGATTACTACTACAAAAAGTAAAGCTAGAGCGCCGTAAACAAACTCAAAAACATAAAACCAATAAAGTATTTACGAGATCAAACTCTAGATTTCGAATATATTGCACATTGCGCAAGCAAACTGATTGCCGACATCAACTGGGAAAAAAAATGAAAACCGAAATGTAGGATCTTCATTCCGCTACGCAGTGTGACCATTATAGCAAATATCTTACCGAGAAATGTAGGATTAATTACCTGTGAGCAAAACTGCAGAGTAGCCCCAGCAGTTTCGAGAAACGAGAAGCAAATGCCTTGGTATGTAGAAAGCATTCATAGTGTTTATGTACAAATTACAATCTCCCTCTCTCTCTCTCGAGTGGGATCTGAGTGTTTCCGGGTCGGGTTGCTTTAACCCGCATTGTCTGAATTTAATAATTGATACTCCCTCCGTCCCGGTGAAGTAGTCCCTTTTCTTTTGGGCACGGGAATTAAAGGTTGTGAGTGTAGTAGAATTAATATTTTATTGGTGAGTGTGAAAAATGTTACCATTTTAGGAGAATAGGACTATTCTATGGGACAAATAAAAAAAGGAAAGTGAGACTACTTCAATGGGACGGAGGGAGTATTATCTTTTATAGAAAGTGAATATTATCAATAATAGTCAATTATGAAAAAAATCTTAATATTTATTTGTCATTGAATTGTACTCTAATATTTCATTCTATCAATTAAAAATATTCTTCATCACAAAAAATATTTAAATATTTCTCTTGTCACTAAATTATACCATAATATTTTATTTTATCGAATAAAAATATTCTCTATTACTGACAGTGTTAACATTCTACTAAGTTATGCGTTGATTTTAATTATATATGTCACATATATACACAAAAAAAAATATGCCAAGTATAATATAACAAATGACTCATCAAATTTTTATATCGTTAGCAATTAAGGGTATTTTTAATAGATAGAATCAAATATTATAATTTAGTGACAATAAAAATATTGAAGTATTTTTTATAACATAAGGTTCTTTTAATTTACTATAATAAAACATTAAAGTATAAATTTGGTGACCAATAAATATTATACTCCCTCCATCCCAGTTTACTTGTCTTACTTTCTATTTTGGTTCGTCCCAATTTACTTGTCTCATTTCCTAAAATAGTAAATAATTAACTCAAAATTAAGAAAATTAATCAAAAATATTTTAATTAACTCTTTTATCTCTCTTTCCATTTTGTCCTTTTAAAAAAATAAATAAATTAAATAAACACTCCACCCACTAATACATTATTAAATTCTCTTATTACTTCAAATATTGGTTATTGTGCCATTTAAATTCGGGACAAGTAAACCGGGACGGAGGGAGTAGTATTTTTAATAATTGACCAATATATTATACTAATATAATTGATAGTTTTTACTTTATCAATATTTATAAATAAAAAAATGAAATATTAAGAAGAATAATCCATAAAACATAGAATGATGATATGATAATATTAAAACCAATATTATAAAAGAAAGACTAATCGATACTTTAAAAAAACATAAGAAATCAAATTATTATCAAAAGAGAATCTCGTTATTTTTTTATTAGATAAGGTAATAATGAAAATAGTACATAAATATATTATTATTATATAATTTTTTTAAGTGAAAAATATTTTAAATAACCAAAACTGCTAAACACACTGTGAAAATACTTAAAATATTAAATAAATTCAAAAAATACCAAATTTTGACTCTAACCCGTCAATACATGAAATCAATGAAATAATTAGATTAATGATGATCACATTATTAGCAAATATCAAATAAAAACTTATTTAAATAATTTCAGTTATAAAACAAATATTAAACCCGATCGGTGTGGCACCTGTAAAATTATTCATGTGGTTTCTATTAAATCAATAAAATAGAAAACTTACAGGATTTTGAAATCAATGATTCTCACAATTAATTGCGTGCATTTTTCCATCGTAAGATTGAGAATCGAAGAAGACTAGTGTTTCTTCTTTGACTTCTATTCCTTTTCTCTCACGTTTGTGATGGCGGTTAGGGTTTGAGAAAAAACTACTCCCTCCGTCCCACTTCATTAGTCCCTCTTTCCTTTTTCGTACGTCCCATATAATTGTCCCCTTACCTAAAATAGAAAGTTTATTCTCACTCACTAATAAAATATTAATTTCTTCTATCTCTTACTACATTGGTTATTGTGCCCACATGGTAGGGGACTAATTAAGAGGGACGGAGGGATTATTATGCTAGGAATTGAAGACCTAGTCCATATTTATAGGGTTAATATATAGCCCACATAAAATTGATATCCCCATCAAATATCAATTAATATAAAATCTGCTCCTGATATCCCATATATTATTTATACTTGTCCAATTAATAATTTATTTATCTTTTAATCCATAATTAATATATCACACACATGGGACATATCTTACATTATCCCACTTGTCACATGTGACATTCCATTATCACTATGGATACAAATAAATTATACTTTCATAATGGCATTGATAAGCCTAAATTTTCATTTATTGGGTCCATCATAATATCAAGATTAAAGGTAGATAACTAAATCGAGTCATGGTGGTTGTATGTCACACAATCGACATAGTCCCTTCTGTTGGTCCCTGATCAGAGTCGACGTGGTGAGTATCGAACTACAAACACACACGAATGCAGCGGAAGTCTAAATATTATCTTGCACTTAATTTCTTGTTAAATGTTTAAGCTCATAATCGTACTTAGGGTTTTCTTCAAGTATACTCTAACAACTTGAGTTGCTTTTTAAATCAATGAACATAACCCAATAGACAGTAAAGAACACATAATATTTATAGTGGTTCGATCCAATAGATCTACGTCCAATCCTCAGCAATATTGCTAAGAATTTCACTAAAAAGATATATGGAGTACAAAGAATCACCGTTCACTTGTAGTAGGTAGTGAGCTTTCGACCTAGCCACTACAAAGCTATCCTCCAATCTCTTAGCAGTTGCAGCTCCAGTCAAGTCAAGGTGTTGGGAAATTTGGCTAAGTTTCCCTTCCCCAGTAGCTACTTGCTTAGATTCTAGTTTGGTGTTTTGGTGGATCAAATCCTAAGTCCAACCAGCGTCAGTTTGTCTCTAGAATAGCTCTAGTCTCAAATGTAAAGTCCTGTATAGGTATTTTGAGTTGTAAGTCGCAGCTGATCAAGACTCATGCTGGCTACTGTTCACCAGCATGAGATGTGCTTACCAGTTGAGAGAAGTCTCACCAGCAAGCGGCTGACGAAGACTCATGCTGACACTGTTCATCAGCATGGAGTAGAGCTATTGACTGGTTACTGTTCACCAGTTGGGAAGATTTCACCAGCAGGAGGCTGAGAGATCTTACCAGCAGAATATGTGTTCTGGCTGACACTATTCACCAGCGGTGAAGCCACCAGTCACGGGAGATTCCAAGAGATAACATCAGACGAATTGGTAAACCTTGATTGTGCTAAGGAAAGTCACCAGCAGAGACTGCCAGCACAAAGATCACCAGTATGATCTACCAGTCGGAGGTTATCAGCAGAATTGAAGATTCGCTCTCCCGAAGAATTAGAGACAAAAAGAAGATTCGTCTGAGGAAGTAACTGACTGTGTATAACTTTAAGGAGGATGCCTTAAAGTCTATCAGTTCAAGACACCAGTTGCGATTCCTCGTACTGACGAATAGAGTCGTTCTGACACAAAGAGATCTGTGTCAGATAAAGCGATCAAAGGTATGGCGCTTTCCGGAAACTCCTACCTGCCGCCTGCAGAAGGACATGCGAGGACAGAGACTTTTCCGGATGTGTCCAAACGGCTAGTATTTGAATCTGAATCTCACGTCTATAAATACGTGAGATCCAACAGCATTCAATACTCTTGCCCACTCTTAGCCACTCTTGACCTACCGAAAGCTCAAACGCATTCATATCAGCGTATAAGCAATCTTTCGAGGCTTTTCTTAAAGCTACTCCGTGTGTCAATCATTTGAACACGAGACTCCAAGCTTCTAGCTTGTGAGTTATTGATCTCATTTGGTGTTCTTTCTCATTCCGAGGAAGAACATAGCAGCTCTTGAGCCAGCCAGCTCCAGAGTTATTACGGGCAGTTTTGCCACCAGCAAGAGTCAAGTTCTTGGGAGAACTCAACACCCAATCTGTCGGAGGAGGAGGTTGAAGTGACGTGCTCGCACTCCATCCATCTGACGGGAGTTGAAGAAGGACAAGGACCGGGAACGGTTGATCCAGTGGACTGGTAGACAAGGCATCTACCAGCTGGAAATAGATCGTAGGAAATCTTGTACCGGATTACTCTCTTTAGTGAATTTCCAGTGCTTCGACTGGAGAGTGGACGTAGATCAGTTGATCGAACCACTATAAAATATCCTTGTTATTTACTGCTTTCAGCATTTACTTACTGATTTAAAACCCAGCACCCAAGTGCTGGAGTATAACTGAAACCAGTTTATAACTGTGCAAACTCGACTCTAAAATTTTCTAAGTCCTGAGTCATCAGCTGACCAGCCAGTTGCCAGTCAGCTGAATACTCAGTTGCCAGTTGACTTACCAGCTGACAAGGTCCCAGTCAGCTGTGTAACCAGCAGAGTGCAAGAAACGAACTCACACATTTTCCGCTGCCAAAGTATACCCTGATATCCGGGACCAACAAGTGG